>JANRGW010039274.1:66169-76474 GCA_024733675.1 Psilopsiagon aymara
CCCCCCCCCCCCCCCCCCCTCCACTTTTGGAGGGATGGGAGGAGAATAAAAAGAATGTAACTCCCACAGATAGAGATAAGAGCAGTCCAGTAACTACGGTGTAACACAAACCACTGCTGCTACCACCAATAATAATAATGATAAGGGAAGTAACAAGGGAAGAGAACACAACTGCTCACCACCCGACAACCGATACCTAGCCCAACCGAGCAGCCATCTAGCCCTTCCGGGTAATTGCCTCCAGTTTTTACATCCTGAGAATGATGTGCTGTGGTATGGAACACCTCTTTGGTCAGTTTGGGTCTCTGCTTCCTCCTGACTTCCCCTCCTCCCTGGCAGAACATGAGACTCAGAAAGTCCTTGGTCAGGCTAAACATTGAGCAGCAACTGAAAATGTCGGTGTTATCAGCATTGTTCCCAGGCTGAAAATCAAAAACACAGCACTGCACCAGCTGCTAAGAAAGAGAAAAATGACTGCTGGTGCTCAGTGACTCCTCACTCAGGACAGTGGTTGTGTGGTCTCCACTGGCAGAAGAGTATGCTATATGCACCAATGTATTTGAATGCCACTGCAGCAGTTGCTTTCCTATCTTTATGCCTCTAGGATTTTTAGCCGAGTGCAAATGCACAAATTTAGACATCCCTCTTCCCTGTGCAATCCAAGTTTGTCATACATTGACAGAATTGTAGCTTCCTCATCTGTTTGCTTCAGACTAAGGCAGTGTGCTTCTCAAGTTTTTCAGCAGCTGTAGGAGACTTGTACCTCTGTAATGAACAATGTTTTCCTGAACTGTTTTATGAGATGGTTTACTGTGTAGTCCAAGAAAATTACCTCATTTAGAAGAAGAAAGCTCTGAGGTACTGTGCCCATAGCTCTGCATTCATGAGTTCACCAATGTCATGTTGACTCCCTGTTCCATCCTCTTTGTGTGGTATTAAGAATAAGTAATCCCCGTATCTCTTCCAAGAGATAAGCTTTCCAGAAAGACCTGGAAAATCTTGAGTAAAATTTAATCAGTTCATAGTCTGATTGCATAAACATGCAACTCTGAGGTAGCAGATGTATGTGTAGTGTATATGGAATGCCAAAAAGAAATGCCAGGTCTACCTTGCAAGTGTGTTGCTGTAGATGAGGGTACTGGAGAGCACGCAGAGGTTGTTGTGGCTATTCGGAGTTACACTGGTGGGTTCTGTTCTACTATCATCTGATCTTCAAAGGAAGATGGTGTGAAGCTGGGCATTTATGCTGCCAAAATACAGATCATATGATTATGGGCTTACTCTAGATCTGTTCTATTTCTGTCTGTAGGGCTGCCTTATTAGGTCTTGCAACTCTGAGCTGATATTCTGGCCTAGCGGGGAACATAGGAGGAGTGGCTTTGGCTTCTTCACTTTAAATTGAAGGCCATAATTAACTTTGCTTAATAATTGCCTGTTTGGTTATGTTCTGGTTTGAGTGATGAAGGAGTTGCTGAGTTGCCTTTTTAATTTATGTATTCTGATTGACAGTAGAATTGGGGTCTGGTAGGAGTAGTAAAGTAAGAAGATTCCTTGTCAGGTAATCTTTTTGTTGTGTTTATTTTTTTCCCAGAAGGAAAAAAATTAAAGTTTAATTTTCTTTTGAATTAAGGGTAGGTATCCTGTTAAGTTCATAGCTTCCTTTTCAGTTTTATGTAGCAATTCTTGTACCTGTATCAGAAAATTGGATTTTTGCCATTTTTAACAAGATTTGTTGTTTCCAGATCAATGGCTAAAAGTTTGAATTTTTCTGTTAATGCAGAGCCTTGGTGGTTTTATTTTCTTATTTTTATTTTTTTTAATTTTGAAAGTAGATTTTTACCTGAGAGTACTCAAACTTTAGAACTTTCAATCTCCTGTAAATTCTTTTCTTGTCTGTTTTCCTGTTGACAGTAACAGTTAAGAATGAGGCTAAGTAAATGATGACAGGTGCAGATGTAGTTTAGGGTAATAGAATGACATGTGCAAACCCTGTAAATTTCTATTCTATAAATATATTTATAGAAAATTTCTATTGAAAAAATTTAATGTTTTGAAAATTGAAAAAAAAATGCTATTGAAAATTTGTATTGAAACATGTAGTTATTAGGTAATATAAGTCCTCTGAGGCCTAGTGTGTGGTGTGCGTACTTCACTTGAAAGTCATGGTTTTGCCAAACAATATTGGAAGTTTGGATTAAAACTTGAAAGTGCTTTCACTGTTTAACTGGGCGCAGAATGTACTCTAAAGCCAGATACTCGTTCATGGCTGCTGAGTCATCAGTGTAGTATCTGTTGAGATTTCTGAAAAAACAACTTCTGTTGGAAGACTTGAGGTTCTTACCAGTTGATAATAAATTATTTCTATATGACGGTTTTGCTAAAACAAGAATGGCAACAATTTACAAGAAAGTCTGCATCTTCTTGGTCTGCAGCTCTTCTCAATGATTGTCAAAATATTTTTATTCTTCTTAGAAAGCTTCAAGTAACTTGCTTCAACTGCCACTTGAACTAAAATCAATGCCAAAAATCCTGAGAAGTTACATAAAAACAAGAGAGACCTGGAGGGCAAACAAATAAACAAACATCATCACAAAAAACCCCAGCTGACCACCACCAAAACCCATAAACTGAAAAACAAAGCCAAAAACCAACTTAGAAATCACCTATTTAGTTTTTCTTACATATTTTCTATACAAGTTTGGGGCCCTCGCATCCGCAAGTGGATTCTGTCATTTATTTTAAGTAATGGATGGCAGAAGGTTTTGTGACGCATATGGTCAGCCGCTTGAGGTAATACAGTGTGATATAGTAAGCCTGTAGAGGGTCACCTTACTACCTATCCAGAGTACCTTCATGACTTAAAGAAAAACCTTTGAAAGTCATTCGTGGTTTTTTTTCCTCTTAAATTCTTTCACAGTTCATCCGAAAACAAGAAATAAATGAGGACTTTTCTATTGCAGCATGATAATAGTTGCTCTTGTCATCATGACTGCAAGAAATTTGAAGATGAGTACTGAGATGAATTGCATGAAGTTGAGACTGGGATAACTGAGAAACAAAAAGGAACTGAAAATAAATGTATCTAGGTAGTGTGCTGGGTAGAAGGTATGTGGACTGAGCAAGGTGGATAGAAGTTACCTTAATAACAATGGATAGTAAGTAGATGATGTACCTTTAGTAACCTGGCATAATCTGTAGGAATGTTCTTATGTATCAGACTGGTAGCTTTTTCTGTTTTATTAGTACTGATGCTCAATATTTACGCATTCTGACAGAGAGGTTCTGGTTTTCCTCTTAAATCTCCATGGAGACTTTTATGGAGTTAAATTTTGCAGATATTATGTAAGCACAACATTGTCTTGTCATCCATAACTTCTCAGCTCTCTAAACTAATCCCAAGCATTTGTTAGGAATGCGATGGCTGGATTGTAGTTGTAATAAAACACTTCTTACCAAAAAAAAATAAATTAAAGAGAAGGCTGTTTGACTTGGATGATGTTTTTCTGCCATGCTCTTTTGATGTCAGGGCTCTGACTGATACCAAATGCTGGCTAGATTAGTGAAGAAGCTTGCAGCTTATATGTTTAGAGAGCAGCTCACATTTGTATATGTATTTCAGTTATTTGGCATACAAAACCAGAAAATCAGGTAAATTTTGAAGTCCTGGTATTTCTGATAATAATAGGGTGATAAAACTTTCTGCTTTTGGCAATAGATTGTTTGCAAGATAGAGATTTTGGGTTTGATAACAGAATTTATGAGATAGAATACCTGTTAATATTTTGTTCTTGTGGACCAGGCTCTTGTATTAAGATGCCTTTCATAGAAGGAAAACAATTTTCGAAGTGTTACGTAGCTTATTTCCTGAGATGTGAGTCTTAAGTTTATAATAATTTCTTATTTCTAAAATAAGATACACTAAGATATATATTTCTGAGATATATACTATAGATGCTCTTGTTGTGTATAAATATTGTGACAATATTGTCATCCTCAACAATCTGATAGGTCATAGTAATTTTCTTCGTTCATGGTCTTCGTGTCAGTTGTTTCAATGGAATCCTTAATGGATAAAGCAGTTAAGTAAGATCTTGCAGGTCTAGTGAAGAGATCTTAGGGGTTGGTTATTATTATTCTTATGGAATGATAAAGCTGTAAATGTCTACATTCTATCTGAAATTAATATGACATAGAGCACTCTGGTTTTCAGTAGATTCAATAACTTAAAAAGGAGAGATTTTGGACTGGCTGTGAACACTGATATATTGGGTTGTAGTATGATGGTAGCAGAGTTGAGTACTAAGTTTGGCAGGTTAAGGAAGGCAGAGGGCCAGAGCTCTGTTGATGTACAGTAATTTTATAGCTGATGAATCATCCCTGAAAGAAACTGTTGTGCTACCGTGCTGTTTTGGCAATTTTCAGCTCATGTAACAGCCACTTCAAGGACGTTTAAGAGGAGCCCTTAGGCTTTTTGTACATAACACTGAGAATCAGTCTTATTCCTACCAGGCAAAGGGTAAGGGAAGCGGAAAGGTGGCTTATAACCAACTTCCGCTTGCCCTCTGGTGCTGTGATGCTGCTCTGGGGCACCTGGCCAAGCATACATAACGGGAAAGACTTGCTGGTAAACCGCATTGTTTGAAGAGAGACAATATAGGCAATTTGCAACAATTTGTACGTATTATGGAAAAGGTTGCATGTAGTAAGTAGCAAAGAAACAAAGCTTAATTGCTTAACAGTAGGAGTATTTTATAATAATGTGCAGTTTGCATCTTGGTAGTCTTAAAAAAAAAATTGAAGTACTTTCAGGTATGTTAGTCTCCTGCGACAGATTCTTCATTCATCAAATTCTTGTTGATCCCTCCTAGAAAGTGGTAGCTCCCCTGTACTTCCCTCATCCCAAAGGTATTGTGCATTCTGAAGAATGTGGAAAGTGTTTCTCAAAGTAAATTCTTTTGTGCTCAGAGAAAGTATTTACTTTCCCTGTTTAAATATTTAAACTTCACTGAAGAACAAAATAATATTTTAGTATCATTTGTAGTTAACTCAGATTGTGTAATTCTGATTATTCTATAAATTTTGTGTGGAACATTTTCTTACCAGTTTCAGTTTTTAGCTTGAACATCTCTCTTGTTCCTACATCTAAAATGTGCTCTTGCAAAAAAAAAAATCCAACTCACAAACCAACCAAAACCAAAACCTTCGAAAACCAACCCAGAAACCAAAACCACTCACCCCTAGAAAGCAAGAGCCCTTCCCAACCTTTAATGTTGTTATTCTCTCATACAATACCTTTGTTAGCTCAGATGAGGCTAAAGTCATTCTAACATGAATGCTCACAGGTCAGTGCTCTCTCTCCTTCCATTTCTGTGCAGGACACTTTCTGTGGTCACCAACTGAATACTGTTTTCAGCGTACAAGGACCTAATTTTGCCTTTATTTTCAGTTATTAATTTGTGTCATTTGAAGCCAATTTTTAAGTATGTTCTTTTTTTGGCATCTTGAGCTACAGCATTAGCTGTTCTCCAGAATATAATTAAATGATTGGAAGTTATTGCAACTAAGGGAGAGAAATCATCTATCATTCATCCAAAAATAAGACATTATTACAATTCAAGCCAAACAGAATGTTTTGGGGCTATTTATCCTATATTAAGTATCTAGGTCAAGTGTCTAAGCTTTTGTCATGAAACTTGTTGGTATGTGTGGTGGTATTTATAAGTACTTCTGTGTTTCTTTCTTTAGACCTGACTTGCATTCAAGGGCTTTTATTACTTCTACTGAAAACAATAAAACTCAGTGCTGGTATGCATTGGTTTAAAATATAGCATACTTATTAATATTTCCAACTTCTGTTTTTTTCTCTTCTGGCTTGTTTTGTAAAATGCTGTGTGATGCAAAGTATTCCAGTGCTTTTACCCATACAGAACTCTTCCAGAGGGGTTGCTGAAGTTGTATGTTTGTTGTAGTTGCTGTGCAGTACTGTGTGTATGTATATCTCTCCCAAATTAGAATTGATCTAATAAATCTTTGAGGTAGTTCACTAGATCCACAAAGTTGCTGAAATAAATATGCGGTAAGTAAGCTAATACGGAGTAATCACATCACCTCTGAAACTAAAAGTGATGTGATATAGGTGAGGATTTAAAAAAAAAAATATATTATTTCATAAGGACCATTTTTTATTTTTTTTTTTACTTTTTTTTTTTTTTTTTAAATGAAATAAGTTTCACTTCTTAAAGTAATGTTTACTTTTAAGCGCATGGCTCTAGATAAATCTCTCTCTAGATTGTTCCCTGTCTATCTCAAAGCCATATTAGGTCATTCATTCTTCTGCTAATGAATCACTAGAATTATTTGGCAATGAATCACAAAGCAGGTTTGAATGAAGCTTATTGAGGAGTGCATTATTATCAAATTTGCTTCATAAATGCTGCATTCTTAAATATATTTCATTGGGTTTTGAGTTATTGATCCAGTTCTTCTTTGCTGTTTCTTTCTGTCTTCCCTGCCTTATTTTATCGCATTCTCTAAAAGAACAGCTTGAATTGGAGCTTACTACATCTGACAGCCATTGCATTTTCTGTTGCTTTAGTGTGATAATTTGCCAAACCCATCATTTTTGTAGACAAGAATCTGGTCTAGCCGTAAAGTGTGCTATTTACTGGGAATAACACTATTTCTTAAAAGTAAGATCAGGTGGAAAAATGTTTTCATTAAAATTGAAATCACTTAGGTAGATATTCAGGATTCTGTTAAAAGCAGAATTTTACAGTTTAAAATTAGCCAAGACTGTAGATATTAGTTTCTAGGTCATGGTAAAGAAAAGATGAAGTGCTAGTGCCGGGAAGTAGTCTATGCTGTGGAGGTGTATCATTCAAATTTAGGAGTTATCATTTGTTTCTAATCTTCCACTTCTTTCTATCACTTGATCATACAATCAGTTTTCATGTGAGTCAGATTTTCATTACAGATGCATTTTGATTTTCAGTAATTTACAATAATTCTTCAAGAGCTTGCTTCTGTTCTTCAAGCTGTTGCAATAATATGTCCCTGTTGTAACAATATTATCAATGGCATCTTAAGTGGTGTAACAACACTTGACATCTCTGAGGAAGCAGGGTTCTGAACATGTTGATCCAGTCAATAAAACCACCCAAATATGTTTTCTGTTATGGGTATGCCTAGTTTAGCATTTCTGGCTGTTTCTGAACGTGCTTGATTCTTGTTAGAAGAAAATCAGGTAAACTGCTGTGAAGTAATAACTGTACATAATGTGTTGAGATTTTAATTTATCCTACTTTATTTTGTATGGTTCATAATGCTCTAGCTAGTTGGCTAGCGAATGTTCTTTGTGAAGTCATAAAAGTTTAGTGCTAATATCATTTTCAGTCTTAAGGGAACAGATTCTTTATTTGCTTTGTTATTTGCCTGAATGTGTTCTAGTTTTTTTTTGTGATTGCTGTTTGTTGTGGGTTTTTTTTACATGGAAGAGGAAAAATATAAAACCAGCAAAGCAGAATAACAAAAAAGTTTCAATACAATGTGAAATTTGTGTGAACAAAAAAGCCAAGCGTATGTGCATTATATTAACAGGCGTAAGTTTTAGTTTGTATTTTGACACTGTCAGTTTGTTTCTACATAGGCTTTTTTTTTTTCCCTGAAGACCTCTGAGCTAAACAATGTGCAGTCAGGATGTGTACCTTTTTACCATGTTCATATATTTTTGCTTGTCCATCCACTTGTCATGATGTACAGAGTTTAGCCATTGAGATGTAGAGTTGTTTTTTAATAGGCGTGATATTTGGGCTTCTTCTTGCTAGGCAATGTCAATGCTTTCAACAGCCTCTGCTGCCCTCTCCTGCTGTGCTTTCTGGCTTCTGTTCTTGGAAAAGCAAGTGAATTTCAGGCTGGAGCCAGGACAAAATGGGGTTTTCCAGCTTTGGAAAATGGTAGGGTGGAGGTCCCATGCACCCTGATGCTCTTCTATAAAACTGAGATATTTATAGCTTGATACATGATCCCTTATATTCTAGAGCATATCAGTGTTCTGGGCTGGGGAGAAAGACCTCAGACACACTGTTCAGATTAACGTGGTGGTGAGTAAAAACCATATGGAATTGTCATGCTAGTTGTAGTGGTAGCATTGCAGCAGAGCTTCTCACATTTGAAATGGTAGGGTTATCTTACATATTCAGGAACTTCTAATACACCTTTTCAGATTCCTGGGTCATGGGTAGTAGGAAAAATACCCACAACTGTGTTACTGTTGTTAGTGGCACATGAAAAACAAAAATGAAATAAAAAGGTACTGAATATGGAAGTTAACGTTTTGTATGGAATTTGAGTGTTGTAGGCAGTGTTTGACCAGATGCAGGCTAGAATAACAGTTTGCTTTCTTTTTAAAAAAGCATCATCTCTCCTTTCATAATTTTTTTGCATATATTAGTATGGGGAAAAATAGTATGGAAAGGTTGGAAAATGGAAATGCTGTATAAAGATATGTAGTAGGATATGGGAACTATGTTGGTAATAATTTCTCTAGGAATTAATCGCTCTCAGGATACTTGGTGTGAGTGTTAAGGAAGTGAGTAGAAGCGTGTCCTGGAAAAAAACTTGGGTTTTTGCATGTATGCCATTAAATAGTGTAACAGTATCTTTAAGGGCTCCTGTTTTGGATAACAAATAGAAACACAGCTTAGAGAGTGAGAATACATTTAATTGAGTGTTGTATAAATATGCAGTGAGCATAACTAGGACTTGGATGACATTGTGCAGGACAAAGAGTACTTCAGTGCAGACCTCTGTGGGAAAAGTAATGTTTACTTCAGAAAGTATCATCCATCAGTTTGACAAATAAAGCTTAACTGGCATCAGTTTCTGTTATAAAAATCTACTTACATAAGACATCACTAGAGCCTAGTTGAGTAGTGAAACCTATCTGAATATATTCAGCTGAAACAGCAAGTATCCTGTCATTTTTACACATCTAACGATATGACAAAATATGTTTTACTTATCCAACATACTTTTGGCTTTCAAGTTCTAGTACAAAAGGCTACAGCACTTCAGTAGGCATGTGTTTTGGGTGGAAATTGGTCTGAAAATAAAAATAGCATGTAAGCTGTTATCTTTCCTCTGGGGAACACTGTAGGTGCATTTATGATATTATCAGTGACTGCTGGCAAGTGGTTGACTGAGCAGGCTTTAACTGGGTCATAAGATCATATTCTTCCCACAGCTGACACAAGTTCCTTTTCCTCTGTGCTGCAGGTGATGAGGAACTTTACTGAAGGATTTTATAAAGGCTGTGTGTGTTCTACAGTAGGCACTGAGTAATTAGTTGCATTTCCAGTGCACACTGACTGACTCTTATTTTTTGGGTCTAATTTGGGTCAAAACTCATCCTAGAAGATAAGAATTCTGATGTTTTAAAAGTAAAGCTAGGTAACAACTTGTTTAGGCTTGGAATGGTAGGCTGTGCTACTTGGCAAAGCATTTGGTAGGTTTTGGATAGCCCTGACGCAAAAAAAGAAATCCCTACTGAATTAAGGTGACAACATGCATAAGGAAGGATATCTTGGAATAGTTTGATGGGGTATCTTTTTGATGTGTCACTTCCAGCGTGCTGAGAAATTCTTTCCTCTTTGTAGTTGTGGTGATCTGGAGGGATACATTTTAGAACAGTTGGAAGTAATTTGGCAATTTGATACTCAGACTGTATTACACATGCAAGTCCCACAGGATTTCAAAGTTTGTAGGGCTTTTGCACTTTTAATATCCTTCTGCATGTAGTGGCAGGGCTGGATAATAGTGTAGTACTTTCATTTGGAAGTTGCATGTTAAAGCCAGTGGTGCCTGTAGCCCCAGGAGGTCTTCAATGATAACCTTCTAGGTCTGGAATTTGGGAAACAGTGCCATAATAGTTTGCTTTTATTTTGATTTTTGCATTTTAAAACTGAAAGTGCCACTTCTAATTAAGGAATTATAGTGGTCTTTTGTGATAGGTGTGTGAATAAAATCTGTGACGAATGAACTCTGATGTCTGGTGCTGGGTAGTGATTCTGATACTTTCTTAACGTTTATATCAAGTGTTGTGATTGTGGTATATGCTGAATCCAGTTCATTCCAATTATTGTTGACCTGCACATTTAGACACTCATAAATGGCATGTAGATTAGAGAGCAGGCATGCTGGAGTCATAGCCAGCAGCTGGGATTAGAATATGGTAGCTTTGTATGTACATGTGAATTTGCCTTTTTTTGGTGGAGTTTTTGTTTTTTTTTTTTTTTTTTTGGGGGGGGT
>JANRGW010039275.1:0-19578 GCA_024733675.1 Psilopsiagon aymara
GAGCATGTTTCCCCTTTGTCAAAGCTGAACCACTGAACCGCTCAACTGGGGATCCCTGCAGCAGAACAGGCTTCAGAACATTTTTACAAGAGCTCTGGCAACAGAAGGTGCATGTCAGGACAGCAGATAAAACACTTAAAAAGAATAAAAGTTGAGCAGCCACTGGAGTTTATTGCACTGGAAAACAGCCACATGTGGCTGGGTGAAAACTCCCTGACAGCAGAAAAAAGGATGCTCAGAGCCTCTTCTTCCTCCTGTTCCTCTGGTGCTGCAGGACAGGAACTCACAACTCCCATCTTGGGCTTGGTTTAACTCTTTTGATGCAAAATAACCCTCTTTTTTTTTGTTTTGGCTCAGACATTTGTGTATAACTTGGAGCAAATTTACCTCACTCCGTTTCCAAGTCATTTAATCCCCAAAACCCAACTTTTCCCTCATTTTCAATTAGGATTGAAGTAATTTTTAAAAGCAAACATTATTTGAAAAGGTATTTCAAAGGATTTTAAAATGTTTTAATTGTTTTAAAATGCTGTAATTCTTTTTTCAAAATTGATTTATTATGGAAAACATCAATATAAGCCATGTAGCATGAAAAAGAAGTCAAAATGACACACTTTCATCATTTGGGGATTTCTCATCATTTGCATGGAAAGTATTTGTTGGCCATGGCCCTGTTCCTCACACGATTTTATGTCTGGAATACCGACTTTCCCTGAAACTCTCGTTTCAGGCAGCCTCTAACACTGCAGCCACTGTGCCTGTGCAGCACAAGTGTCAGGGGGAGGCATAATGTGTTTATGGGGAGCCCTGTGCAGTGAGTACCTGCTCCTGCAGCACAACAAGCCCGGATGGCTTTCTCCCCTCGAGTGCTTCTGTGCCTGTGGTACAGCACTTTGTTGCTTTCCCGGGGTGAGCAAAAAGGTCTATCTGCAGAAAGTGTTTCTGAGGATCAGGATTAAATCCTATAACCTGGCCCCAGGACCCGTTTGGCTGGCCATGGAGGAGTTTCAGCACATAGTGGGGTCCAGCCCCTACATACAGTTGCCTATTTAAGGAGCCACACCTATATGAAAGAACACCTTTGCCATTGGGTCACCTTTGCATCTCCTCATATACAGCCCCAAAAAGATGCTTTTTGTTGCTGTGATGCAGATGAGAGTCCCGTTTCCCCCAGATGAAAGAGCAAACATCAGGAACTACAGTAAGATTTCAATGTCTGTGATACAGACATAGCATCTGCAGCACAGGTTTGCTTGTGTTTTCCTTGTCCTGAGAGGGAAAACCAACCCAATTCAGGCTGAAGGGAATTCAAGAGAGCCACATGAGAGATGCAAGAAACCTCTGTGTCTGTCTGGCTGCTCGGGCTGGACCATGACTCCCATAAAGGCTAAGTAATACAATAACATCGGTCCCTCAGGCCCTGATTCAGGAATGCACTTAAGCACTTGTTAAACCTTAGGTGTATACTTAAGTCCCCGAGGTTTTATTCCCTTAAGCCCCATACACTTCCTCCATGTGCTGAGCCAGGGCTCTAATGTGTTGGGTGGGAAAATGTTGTTTCAACCAGCTTATACCTCTGATATGAGATCAATACCTGAATGGAGCATCTCTTACAGAGGAACCCGCCATAGGTTTTCTACATGAAAGAGAGCAAAGCGGGTTCAGCTCAACCCTTCCACTGTCACAATCCATCACACAAGGTCAGACCACAAACAGATGCATGTACAGATGCAGTATTATTTATTAGAGCAGGCTACCAATATTAGATATGGGGCCAAGAAAGATGGGGAGTAGACAGCAAAGAAGATAAAAATATAGTATTTCTTAACCTCTAGAATAAACAGACAAGAGAAAGAGGGATCAGAGGGTCTGAAGAATTTATGCCTACAGGAAAGACACCAGACATACGGTTTTTACAAGCGCTTTCCTACTTCTTAGTGAAGGAGATGACATTATGCAGCATTTCCCCACTCTGAGATGCTGGGACTCCTCAAGAGACAAGCAGGTCCCTGAGCGCTGCTGGACCAGTGCCTGCATTTGCCAAGTGAGCAGCTAGGGCTTTCGTGCTGAGTTTTCAGATACAATGACAGGATGGGAGGTAAAAACCTTGCCTCTGCCATTCAAAGGCAAAAAGAAAGCCAGCAGTGAAGCTTTCTTCCTGATGCCACACTCACGCTGCAGTTACTGGAGCATCTTAAACCCCAGTGCAGGTGAATCACCCCATGGGGACCCTGGAAGCAGCAGCCTGTCCCCAAGAGGCACTACATCAAGTCAGTGCCCAGATAGCTCTGCCCAGAGCTCCACCAGCTCTTAGCTTAGACACCCCAAAACCAGTTCCTGGGATCCATCAGCTGCAGCACAGGAGGTCCTTGAGACATGGAAAAGGGATGCCTGCAACACAGAGATGCTGCAAGGTGAAAGGTGCAGTGATGAAGTGACATTATCCTTAGGCTTAGAAGTGTATAATATTAATAATTATTAATAATACGTAATTACTATTATAGCTGATTGAAGCATTCAAGCAGGGAGGAGCAAATTCTCCATCTCAGAAAAGAATCTGTTCTTCTTTCCTGAACACAGCAGCTGCTGCTGCCACCCTGCTGCCACTGCTGCTACAGAGCCTGGCTTCTTGTGCTGCAGCCTGGCTGAGGAGGCGCTGGGAGAGAAGCTGGGGGCTGCAATGGGGGCTGCATCCTCCCAGCGGTTCTGGGTGCATGGCTGTGGTGAAGCAAAGATGTGGTTCATCCCACTGCTAGGCTGGAGAAATAGGCCAGCAGAGAGAAAAGATGGGAATACAGGGAAAAGGCAGCACCAGGAGGTCTTGGTGTATGATTTCAAGCGGCTTTGGAGTAGTTGGAAATAACTGGAGGGTCCTGTTTCTAAACAGCTGTGTGCAGCATTTTTCTTGCATCAATGCAAACCAGATTGCGTTGGAGCAGGCGACGCTGGTGGAGATGAAGGGGAGCTGTGCTCTGCTCGCTGGTGTTGAGGTGAGATTGAGCAGGGGAAAAGCCTTGAGGGCTGATGAAATACCCGCTGGGAGCTGGAAACCAGGGCAGTTTCCCAGCTCTGTTGCAGGCATGAGGAGCAGCAGAAAAGAGAGGTGACCATGGACCTCACTTGCTATTTTGACCCAGGCAGCTGTCTGGACACCAGGAGTCTCAGCACTGCCAGTGAGAGCAAGGACTTGGTGCAATTTGTGGTTTTAGAGGGGTAAGCTAAAGTCCTGCTTTCCCCAAGGCTGCCAGCTCCTCCACAGCACTCCCCCAAGCAGTGATGGGTTCCCTGCCTCTTCCCCCACCAGAATCCTTCCTCAGACAATGACTTCTTCATTTCTCATTGTATTTGTCCCTGTCCATTTCTTTTCATGCAATAGTTTTCTCATTCTCCTCCTTCCTCTACATGTTCCTCTTCTCCCCTGCCTAATAAAGCCCAAGTGCCATGCTTATGGTTGTCTCAAGGATAGTATTTATGCCACCAACACAACCACAGGACTGTGTTCACCCCACCTGCAGCATCAGCTACCCAGGTCCCTAAATCTGCCTTGTGGGATGCTATTATCTCACCATGTCACTGCTGTCCTCCCTCTTCCTTCTCCCACTATAGTCACATCACCTCCTGCTACATCAGGGTACGAGTTGTGCCCATGGTCCCGTGGGTCCCATGTCCCCTTGGACACTCACAACTCACTCTCTTCATGGTCAAAGAAATTATCCCTTCAGTTACCACATATCTATTTAACTTTCAACTCTGCTGGGGAAAAAAATGAGTGGTCTCCTGTAATGAGTGCATCATGTAGGTATAGCTGACATTGCTGCACATCCTTTTCCCAAGGGTGTTATCCCCAAAAGTCACATGAAGAGATAGGACTAGTGTTTGAGAATAGAAACAGCAGACAGAAATGTTGCAAGGATGGGCTGGTAGAAAGGGAACAGGGGTGGTGCAGCCTTGGGTTGGGGGTACTTCAGACGGGATTATATGCTCCTCCATACATGAAAGCAGAACCTCACCCCAGATCCCCGTTGGGTACCCAGGTCTGGTCATCACCAACCCATTGTGCAGGAGGACTTGTACCCATTACCCTCGTTAACCAAGGGGGGTCCCTTTTGGGTGTTGGAGGTCCTCTTCTTCCCTGGGTGCCCTCTCTCCTTGCCTGGACTCACATCAGGGCAGTGGGAGCTGCTGCTGCCACTGCAGACATGTCCAGGCACAATCAAAGCGCTGCAATGTGGAGTTATCTCTTTGCACATTAAGGACCAGACAGGCCTATTGCATTAACACAGTGAAAGCAAATTTTGGGGCTCTAATTTGCCTTGGCAGGAAAATTCAGCTTTATCTTTAAAACTATATATGTGAGTTTAAAGGGGAAAAAAGGGCTTTGAAATCAGACCCTTAGAAAGAGTAAGAGAAAACAGAGCTCAACCCTGTTGTGTTGCTTAGTGGTATTGTATTGAGCCAAAAGTATATTTGGAAAAACAAATCCATCTCTATTGTCCCTCCCCTTAAATTCAGATCAGAACATGTCAGGGGTCACATTTGTGGCAGGCTCCAGCTTGCCAGGACATTAGGAATTGCAGAGCAGGTAGGTAAGCATGAAGCAACATCCTTCAAAGGAAAACTTCCTGGGTGCTGCTGGACCACTGCCTCCATCACCTCCTGTGCTCTCCAACACCATCAGGTCTTGCACCAGAACCATGACCCACAGTGAGACTGTCCCTCCAAAGTCACAAGTGTCACATAAGTGCCTCAGGAAAGGCTTTCATCCTTGTTTTGATACCTTCCAAGGGCTGGGCATTTTTTAGTGCAGTATCTCATTTATTCCTATGTTTCTCATACATTTATTAGTGACTGAGGACTCTGTTGTGCCATGCACCATAATTAAATATATCAAAATCGAATCTCATCTGTTATTACAGATGAGGCAGGTGAGATTTCTTTTCTTTCTGCATCAAGGATATAAGAAAATCACTACATTAACCCAACAAGATGCACACCTAAAGCTGAAGGCTGCACTGCAGAGAGGCTGAGGAGATCAAAGGTTTTTCTACCTTCCTTGAAGCTGTGCTTGAAACAAACAACTGTTTTTTTCAAACCCCTGCATTTTATTTAAAGCTCAATGGGAGCTGATATCTTGCCTGTTTATTTTCAGTCCCTGGTGGTTTTTCTGTAACCAAATAAGTCTTTTCTTAACCCTTTCTTCACAACGTCACTCGAGGGATGGGAGCTGTATAAGTCTCTAAGCCTGACTCTCATGACAGCCCTTAAGTCTTTCATGCAAAGTCTGACACTGTGTTTTGAGGGTGTGCTTTGAGCTTTTACCACTGCAAAGTCTCACTGCTGTTGCTGAGCAGAATTTCCTCTGCTCTCAAGGCTCTGCTGAGGGAGCTCAGCACTCACTGTAACCTTGTACAGTTGGATTTTTAGCACCAAGTCCTATATTAAGCAGAACCCATTGAAATTATTACACGTTACCATATAAATCAGCCATGTCACACAGTGAGTGACATTTCCTGACAGTGTGCTCCATCATCATGGGACCTATTTTCAAAGCACTTATTTAAAGTTACAGTGAGTATCAGGAACCAGCATTTGGCTGAAGCCACCTCTAGCCCCAAAACCGGAAGGTTTGGACTCTTTTATTCTATCTGTCCTAGGAGGGGCTACACAATTCATTTTGCAGGGCTTCAAGCCCAGGGAAACAAGACCCTCAGCCTTCATTTTTGGCTGCAAAGGCTTCTTCTAAGAGTTATGGCTTCTCTGGTGTGTACCATCTGGCATGGTCCTGGTGTCCCATTAAGCTGGGACACTTCTTGCCTACATTCAGCAATCCACTTCAGAGGGTAACACTCTCCAAGACCATAATAAAGGCTCCACAGGTTTGCATAGAGAGCAGTGGGTGGTTATTACATTAAAAAATTAACCCTACCGATAGCTCCACTGGGGATGAGGCCTTAGCTTAGCCCAGCCTGTATAAGGCATCAGAGAATCCACATAAGAGAGCTCTTTAAAGCCAGGCTTTTAGGTGCAGTGAGCAGCTCACTGCTGGAAAGCACCGCAACCTCACATATACGCTTCTACTCCATTTGTTTCCAGGATCACTCATAAAAGTTACGGAGGATAAACAGAGAAGGGCTGAAATGGAATTTTATCCTGTGTGACATGTTCCTCCAGTGTTTAACTCCAGATCCTTCTATTGTTTCCTTACTTCTCCTCCTCTTCCTTCTCCTTGTCCTCTGACTCCTCCTCATTTTTCTTGTTCTTCTTTTTTACTTCTTCTTCCTCTCCTACATTTTCTTCTTCTTTTCCTCCTTCCCCTTCTTCTTGATCTTCATCTTCTTATTATTAGTCTTTTACTTTATCTTCTTTTTTCTTTCCTCCTTCCTATTTTTTTCCTCCTCCTCCTTCTTTTTCTTCTTTTTGTCCCTCTTCAATAGTATTAGTAGTAGTGTTAGTGTTAATGTTAGCATTGGTGTTGGTGTTGGTATTGGTATTATTAATTTCCATTTCAGATGCAAACAACCACACTGAAGCCATGGCACTATCCCCAGGTGCCTTTGTGGAGCAGAGATGCAGTATGGATGCAACAGGGGGGGAAAGGATGGAAAAGGGGAGGGTTACCTGGTGTCCCCACCAGATGCAGTGGAGCAAAGCTTGGGGGCTGCCCCATGCACTTCACTGCCTGGGATCTGGTGCATTCCAGTAGGACCTGTTTTACATGAAGCAGGTATAACAGTGGGAAGCTATAAATGAAAGTTTCCTCCTATGCAGGGAGCAGGGTGAGTCATGGAGCACTCACAGCTTTTATCCAGACAGCTGAAAATGAGGAGTAGCTGTATGTGTGGGTCCCAGCCATGTCTAGACCCCACCAATGTTCACAAAAAGAGAATAACAGGCAAAGGAGGTGAAGGGACAGACTCTTCTCCCTGTAAGCATCCCAGTAACTAAACAGAGATATGGATAATACATGGTGCTCTGGTACCTCCGAGCCTCATCAGTACCTTGCACCAACCTGCCCAGATGGGAAGCAACACTTCTCTGGCATAACCCATACTGTTTTTCCCTTCAGTCTCCATGGGACACAGCCAAAATACTTTCTTGATGACTCAGAAAACAATCAGTAACACTGCTGGTGTGGCCTGAGGTGCTGCACTGGAGCCAAGCGCCCGGGTAGGCACCAAGATCCCACCAATTTCAGTGCAAGTGCTCAGATGTCTGCCTAAAGCTCAGACCTCTTCTTTGGAAAAGACATGCATGACAGCACAAAGAAGTAAAACTGACCCATGAGAGGAGAGAAAAGAAGTGAGTCAGGCTTAAGAGTCTTGAGCACTTCTTTGACCATCACATGCAAGTCCAACAATGTCTCCTTGCACAGGAGTCCTGACTGCTACCAGGAGGTGTTGATGGATGAGACCTAAGAATGGGATGGAACCTGCTGCTTATTGTAGTTTTGGCTATAACCAAGGCAAATGTCAAGAGCGGCCAGTTCAGTGTGGTTGCACGACTGGCCAAGGCAGAGGTAGGGGTAAGGGTGCTGTAGTGGCCCCCTATCAGCCTGTTCCAGGCATGAGGAGACAGTGTGGGGTAAGGAGAAGAGGTAAGGTCATCTATCCAGTGCATTTGAGAGTTTTTGTCAATGAAGAAAATGAGGGAATGTTGCTTTTTAATTCCATCAAAACACATTTCTTGCTGTCTTAGCAGATTCCTGTTGACATATGGGATACAGATATCACATAGCCCAGATTAAAAGGAAAATGAAGTAAATCTTTTACTGTTTTATAACATGACAGACCTTTCTGCAATTACCTGAAGATGCTACAAATCGGCATCTTTATCAGCAGGAGCAGAAAACACCCAATCTAAAGAGGAAAGCAGCCTCTAAGTCATTGCTGACCAGTGAGAGTCATCATGCCCTTAATGAGAACTCGAGGGCAAGCTCAGCGACTCACTGCTTACATAAAGGATCCTGTGGCTGCTTCAAACCATGATGCCATTTAAAAATAAATTATTTTTCCTAGAAAAATCAGTTGGGTTTGGATGACAAGGCTGCATATCTGTGCTGCCATAAGACTTCCTCTGCGTAAAACAGACAGCCCTTTTGACCCCAGGGACTTTGCTTCCTATGGAGGAAATCAAGAAGGAGCAAAGTTCACTGGGATCAAAATAGCCCTTTGCACAGAAGCATATCTGCACACGCATGGCTGTGTGCAAGGAGGGAATGCACAGCCCTGCTATCCCACCGCAGTGATGGCAGATGGGCGCTGGGATGTGAAAGCAGAGCCAAAGCTGCTGCCTGAGAAACCAGAGGGCTCGTTTCCTAAAGTGCTTAGTCACTCCTAATGACTCCTGCATCAGCTGCGGGTTTAGGAGTGACTCATCTGCTCTGGGCTGGAGAAACGCTGAGGAAGAGCGGCAGGGCAGCTAACACAGCTCGATTTTTGCTGGGTAAATGAATCTGGCATCCAAGTAGCAGCCAGCAGTACTTAATAATCGCATTGCACTGGGAGTGATAAGACACAGCGACGCATGGCAGATGACAGAGGAAGAAGCCAGCAAATGCTCTTGCTGGCCCCTCTTCGCTCTCATGTCTTCACGTTGGGCATGAAAGGGAATCACTACAAGCTGCCATGGGACCTGCACAAAGGCAGCACCTGATCCCTGATCCAGAGAGATATTTTCACCACGACTTCAGATTTCCTCTGCTTCAGGTTTTCTCAAAGCAGAGGCAAGCCATCGCGGCGCTGCAATTCAGTGTGAATCATTAGCGTAGCCCCAGCCGCAATGTGGCTGTGGTGCCTTTGAACACCAGCAGCCAGTGGGAGTGGAGGTGCTGTTGTGGTTGGTTGTTTTTCTAAGATACCGTGGGCTATTTTGGGGAAACTGCCTTGGTTCCTGCTGCCTTCAGCCAGCTACAAGGCTTTGCTGTGAGCATTAGTTTCTACCACCCTGTTGACTGGGTTACTGGGGCCACCACTTTGGTGCTTGGGTCAGCATCTCTGCTGGCATCCTCAGCTGGGTGAATGGGTGTCAAAGGGACAATGTACTGGGGAGAAAGAGGCTTGGGGAGGGGGAAACCAGGATGTGCTCCTCTCTCCTTCCCACCCTATCAGCCAACAGAGAAGAAAGCGAAAAGGCTGTGGGAAAGGAAGGGAGTTCGAGGGTACACACTGCATTCACTCTGCTTTCCCATGGTGGCTGGATGTGGATTAGCAGCATCATGCACCATGGGGAGAAGAACACTTACCCCCAAAAATGAGAGCAGTTATGGTGAATTTTGGGAACCAGAAATAACAGTGTAGCATATCTGCGTGCCTGTCTGGCATCGACAAGTCACTGGGACTGGTCACTTGTGACTGAGCAGCAGCGGAGCCCTTAGCAAAATGGACAGGGAGAGCACCCCTTTTATTGGCACTGTCTCAACGTTTCCCACTTGCAGCAAGTTGAGCAGCCGCTGTTACCAGGACTGCAGGGAAGCATCTCAGTGCCACTTGGCAGAGGAAGGGGAGCGGGTTCATCTCTGGGGAGTCCTGGAAGGAGCCTGGCTCTTCTTGTCGACCTTTAAATTTTGCTTCCTTTAAAGGCTGGGGGGAGAAGGGAGGGAGCTCCAGGACAACTCAGTCTGAAAGGAAGAAAAAGGGCAAGTTAAAGCTGTGGAGTGTTTGGCAGAGACCCAAAGCACAAGAGCACAGAGACCGTGAGAAAAATGTCAGTTTACTGTCCAACTGGATGGAAATCAGATGTCGCGTTGGGACTTCACAGCACTTGTAAATGAAAAAAGGACCAGGCAGGAAAGAAGGGAAGATCCAGATGGGCTGGAGGAGGAGATCAAGCAGGACCTTGATCCTGATATGGTTAATGTTTGTGGGACTTATTCCTACAGGCAGCAGTGAACATTCTGTCATGGCATAAACCCTTCACTGATGGCTAAACCAGATCTCCTGAGAAAGGACTTGAGGGCTTTGGTGTTGCAAGTAGCTGAGGAGGAGGAGGAGGGAGGCATGAGGATGGGGAAGAAAGTCTTGAAAGCCTCACTGGATAGGCAGAGTCCATCTGGTAAGGGCAGCCACTCCAGTAGCACTCAGCAGCATCTGTTGCTGTTCCCAGTTCACCCAGTGACTGCTCTGATGCAAGGCCTGGGAATGCTGGTGTCTACTGGGGATGGATGTCCCCAAAGCCCAGTGTGGCAGGAGGAGGACAGAGGGGTGGTGAAAAGATCGGACACTGTCAGGAGACAGCTTGCAGTAGGATGGCACACAGAGCTTGAATGACAGATGGCTTTCAGAGCTTGGATGACTTTTGCTGGTCAATGTGCAGACCATGACACACACACTAAGACTGATGTAAGAAGCTGTCCATGCACACAGTCCTGCCCTAGCTATTTCACTTGGGATACCACTGGATCCAGCACCTCCTATGGGACCCTGTTTGCAGCCACCTGGTGAAAGGTGAAACCAATGCAAGAAACATCAGGGACAGCTCAAGAAGCATTTGTAAGCCCTGATTCAACCATGCTAAATAGGGCAACACTCAGAGACTTCTGCTTGAAACCACTCACAATTCCTCTTGGCTGAACAGCCATTCCTACACAGAAGCTAAAGTGGTCCACGACGACCCATGGCTGGACTGAGCAAGCAGCTCGAGGGCAGGCAGTGGTTGGAAACACAGCATTCAGAGCATCCTTTTTCATGCGCCGCGCTCCGCCTGCCAGGCAGGGACAAAAGCCTGGTCCTCACCATTTCCCAGCAACTCGCCGTGGGAAGCTCATTCCTGCTTGCCCTGGGCTGGCTGTCAGCATGGGCTGGGAACACAGCCACTGCGCTGGAATCCACAGGGCCTCTCTCTGTAAGGAAATAAAGCTGTGCTCTTTGCACAGGAGCGCTGTGGGGCTCCCTAATAGCCAGCCATGATCCAGCATCCTGCTGTGCAAAGAGCTATAACTACCAGTAAGGACGGCTGATGCCCCAAAGTGCTTCGAGTCCCATTCTGGCACGAGAGGGGATCACATCTCCTGCTTGCTGGAGAGTTTGCCATGTTGATTGATGCGCCCCCTCCACCCTGCATGTTGTGGCCACATGCAACCTCTATTGTTAGCATCTGAGTGCAGAGCAAGGAGCATCATTCCTGCACTGCAGAGGTTCTCTATCTTTCTGGAAAGCAGCCCTAGAACACAGTGAACAAATACATTTTAGGACATAGCTTCCAATACAAGCAGTTATGGGAAATCTGACCAGGGCATGGGTCATTCCAACCTTCAGCTTCAAGGATCTGCAAGATCAAACATTTAATGGCTTTAAAGATTAACAGCTTCAACAGCATCCTTGGTTTCAGTAGCCATACTGAATGCATCTGCTCCACAGTGCACATATGTCATATGCTACCGTACGCTGGCTGGTGGGAAGAAATCCAAGCAAGCTGAGCTGCATTTGGTTGGTTGCACAGCGCTGAGTTTTGTTCCCTGTCCATTCTTCTTCCCTAAAATATACCACAGCATCCAGCTTCTAAAGCAGGACCTCTGCAATATTGCAAGCTGTTTTAAGCTGCTCTCAAGAATGACATCTAAGGAAGAATGGGGGGGCTTTGCAGCCTCCTTTGCTCTTCCTCTGGCCATGAGGTCCCATAGGGAAATCCTTTATGAGGAAGCCCTGAAGAGGGGTTATGCTTACAAGGAGGATGTTTAGCTCAGCCTTTCTTCAGGTCAAGGCTTGTACAAAAACATGCGTCCTTCCAGAGAGGAGCCTGAATGCTCTGGAGGCAGGAAGGGAAAGGGAAAAAGCATAAACACTTAGAAAATGTAATTTGACCTTAATGGGATTTATTTTTTGCCTATGGTCTCCCTAAAGCAATAACACCACATAACAGATTGAAATTCATTAAAAGTAAAGCAAGCCAAAGCAAAAAAATACGTCTTTAAGCAGAGTAGAGGAGCCCATGCAGCACGCTCCTGGACCCAGGAGGGGAAGGACATGGAGCAGAGCAAAGCTTTGGGCGCAGGGGCTCAGTTAGTTGGCTATGCAGCAAAATAAAAGGGCATTTTCCAGGCCATTTCAGTGCCATTTTGCTCCACAACTGCTAAGACGGGATGTCGTGGATGGGATGGAGCTGGCAAGTCTCTGAGAAGTCTGGCTGCATCTGTGCTCAGGGCTGCAGGAACCAGAAGTTTCAGTGCTGTCCTGGTACCTGCAAGCCAGGAGAAATGTTCTTCACCTCCCTGTGCTCACAGGTTAAGGCTCAGGCTAGAGAAACATGCCCCGTGAGCAGAGACCCCAAATGCAAGCAATTCCCTTGGCCTGGTGGGATCTAGGCAGCTTTGTAACCCAGTGGATTGATGAAGATGCTGCAACCATGGCCAGCCCTTGGGGCCAGCTCCTTGTGAGTGCAGCACCCTTGGAAGCCATCATGGGAGGTTTCCCCATCCAAGGGTGACATCCACCCCATGGAAGATTTCTCCCACCTCCAATGAGTTTTAAGGGAGGGAGATGCTGGGGTTGGGTGAGGCGCTTGGAGAGGCAGGAACATGCAGAAATGCTCAGAGAGGTGAAGTGAGTCCATAAGTGTAGCCAGTGAGGCCATTCAGGCAGTGTGGAGCCCGAAACAAAAACAACCAACAACCTCCCCCCCAAAAAAAACCCAACCAACCAACCCTCTATCTGGAAACCCACGCAGCATCTTTATGGCCTCGTGTGACCTCGGCAGCGATGTCTGGAATCAGGGCTCCCTCTAGAGGGTTCTGTGCAGCCAGCAAATGACCGTGCTAGGGCCTCAGGGAGGGGATCGGACGGGACCGCAGGGCACAGCCTTCCTTCCCCTGAGGTCCTGCTTTGCATGGGGTGGCATTAATAGCATCCCCACATTGCTCTCAGCTAATACGTGCATCTTCAGCTCTGCCGAGGTGGGTGGCAAGGGCAGACCCTCAGCTGGAGACAGCAGAGACCTTGGGGTGAAGTATCTGGTGGCCACAGGTTATGTGGACTTGCAAGAAAGTTGTTCCATTGCTTGCTTAAGCCAAGCAGGATTTGGGGATAGAAGTGTTGGAAGTGGCTTTGTTTCACTGATGCAGGCAGAGCTGAATCCATGCTTGGAGACCCTGTCAAGGGAAGGAAGCAGACTTGGGGCATGTCACGAGACCTGTGGCGCAGATTATCACTGGCCAGACTGCTTCTGGCCGGGAGTGGTGGCAGTGATTTACCATTACTGACTCGTCCTCAGATATCTACATCTGCTCTTGTGTCAAAGGTGTTTTCACTTTCTAATAAACCTGCTTGACAGCCCTCTGAGATATTTGGTCATGAAGGGCAACAGTACAGCTTAAGTTCCATTGCTAATAACTGCATTACAGCACAGACTATCCAAAGCAATGAGGGACTTCAAACCCGTCCATAAAAAAAAAACCAGAGAGACATGTTAACTCACCCCTGAGGTTTAAATTAGAGCAGCTCTAGGTGCCAGGTGGGCAAGTCTGTAGCATCTCACAGCCTTTGCAAGGGGATCTCAGCCCTCCAGCTGCTCAGGCCAAAGCTGCAGACAGAGAGAGGACATGCGTCAATAAAGAGCACCAGGAAAGAGGATTTGGGTGCTTTTAAGGTCTTGCGGAACCAAAACTCCCCTAATTCAAGGTTCAAACACATGAAGTAGTAGGACACCTGAAATTCTCCCCAGGCCCTTTCAGAAAGGACACGACTCAGCTATGGCAGAACCAGATGGGATGGTATGAAAGAGAAGCAAACCGTTGAGCTGCCGGCCTGCATATGAGTCCCTGTTGCCCTGTTCACGCTGGGAGGGACACGAGAGAGCTAGAAAAAGAAGGACCACAAGAAGTTGCCCTTCTGATTTCCACCGCTTTGCTGCTGGGACCAGCTCCCCCCATGCAGACACTGGGAGAGGGGGAGCAGAACCCATCTCGCATCCATCTGCAGCTCGATGAGGACGGCCCGTCCCCGGGAGCGGCGGCTCGCTCGCAGCTGATGGCTCTCCTCCTAACCTTCACTAGATGGTGCT
The DNA here is from genome assembly GCA_024733675.1 of Psilopsiagon aymara. NCBI lineage: Eukaryota > Metazoa > Chordata > Aves > Psittaciformes > Psittacidae > Psilopsiagon > Psilopsiagon aymara. The sequence goes on from JANRGW010039275.1 coordinate 13,993, forward strand.
CCGCGCTCTCCCGTGAAGCCGCTTCGAGCACCGCGCGTTCCTCCCGCGTTTTCAGGTGTACTCCTGGGTGGGAGGAGAAAGCGCTCTCCAGGGGATGTTTTCTGCACAGACAAAGCACCCCGCGCGGCGGCAGGGGGCTGGAGAAGCAGCCGGCTCTCTGGCTGTATTGAAATGCAGTGGGAGATGCTTAGAGGAAGAGAAGGTGGAGCAGAGAAAGAGGAGGTTGAGCAAAGGAAGCAAAGGGCAAGGCCATCCCTGTCTGAAGGTTCTGCCTTGCATGGATTTGCCCTCCACAGAGGAACTGTGTCTCACCAGAGAATGTCCAAACTTTCCAGGACCAGGACTCAGCCGAAGGAGAACACTTCGCCCCTCTCCAACCATACAGTTTGTGGACAGCAGCTTCCAAAAGCGTGCTGGAAGCTTCATCGCCTCCGGTCACAGCAGAGGACCACAGTGCTTGTGTCTCCTCCTTCTCCCCTTCAAAACCCAAGTGCCAGCCCTGCCTCCTCCAGCCAAAGCCATAGGCTTGGGCAGCTGAATCATAGTATCATAGAATCCGCTGGGCTGGAAAAACCCTTCAAGATCATCAAGTCCAATTGTTCCCCCCAGAAGCAAAGTGCAACCTCTGCTGCCGCAGCTGGAGATCATGGTGCTGCAGGGAGCTGAAGCATCAAGTGGCCTAAATGACAGGGTCTGCCCCTGTGGAGCACCAGACACTCTTCAGCACTCTCCAGGCATCAGCCCCATGAGCCAGCCGGCGCACTGGGAGGGAGGATGCCTCTTTTGAGCTTAGCAAACTAAGCTCTTAAGCAGAGCTTGTCAGCCAACCGATAAACACACTTAGAGTGTGTTTGTCACCCTTTGATAGGGAATATGACATATGTTTATGTATAGTGTAGAAGCAGAGAGGCTTCCTGACTGTGCAAGAGAGCTACCCAGCAACAGAGATGGGGCTGCTTCAGGTGGAAAAAGGACATTTAAGGTTTAAATGGTGAGTTTTCTCACTTGGTTTCCATCTCCTGTGTTTCCTTTGCCGAGGGGGGACTCTTTGTCTTGAAGCCTCTGACCCATGAGTCAATGTTTGTGCATTTGTTGCCCTTTTTGAAGCCTGTTCAAGCACCCTTTGGGGAAGACAGAAAATGCTGCTTAACAACAAGTCTGTCCTGAAAGCCGGGACAAGCCCCCAGAGAGGCTGCCTGTACCCCATGCCATGGATACTTTCCACATACACAGTGTAAGATGTCTTCTTTGACAAGCTGTCAAGAGCTTTCAAGAGGCTCTTTATTGCCCTACACACACTGGCTGGGAAAGCTTGAGCGAGCAGATTGGCTTTAAGGGAGTCAGAGGTCAGTCCTGTGCTGAGATGTGGGGGTTTGGGCACTGCCACTCTCCTGACCTTCGTTAGTCTTATTTCAGTGTAACAAAATAATTGGGCCCAGCCTTAAAGGCATCTCAAGTAGATCTTAAGCAGACATTGCTGCCAGGGGAGAATGGGGTTGTTCCTGCAAGGTTTGGGGTAGGTCTTTCTTATGGGGCAACAGGCCCTCATTTCTTCAGTGTTGACCAGGTCTTTCTTTGCACTTCTTTCAAGCCTTGGTCACCTAAAAGGACCCAGAGAGGAGAAGTAAACGAGACTTGGGAGCTACAGTGAGAATTATGGGCTGTGATCCCACCTAGCCTTGTCCAGCCACTATGTTCAGCGCAGAGCAGATCCTGGGATCTGTCACAGGGCCGATCTAAGGAGCACTGATAATGTCTGCTGGAGATGCTACTCGCAGCAGTCAGCAGCAGCAACAAATGCTGTTCCAGGAGCTGAAGACCCAGCATTGCTTTGGTTTGTGGTTGATTGGTGTTAAAAGACAGGAGATCCCATCATGGCTTAGGAAGAGAGCTTCCTTTCTATTGGAGTCATTACCCAGACCATCTCCATCTCAATGCTGTGGAAGGCAGTGTGCTGGCAGCTGTTTTGGTCTTGTCCGACAGTGAGTTTATTTGCCTTTTGAGAGAAGTTTGGAGATCAAGAGGATTAAAAAGGGGTGTGGGAAGATGAATCATGAACCTTCAGGAAGCTGCTGGGGCCAGTGAGGAAGGTGTCCGAACCCTTTATGCCAGGTCTTGCATCTTCCGAAAGGCTCAATCACTTCTGCATCTGGACAGCATCAGTGGAAGTAGGTGAGAAGTAGAAGTTCCTTTTCCCTCATGGGCTTCTCTGCTCTACGCATCAATGTCATGAGAAACTGCACAAGTCAGAATCATTCTAGAGATGCTCTAGGTCTTGGACTCCCTTTATGCCAGACCCACGTCCAAGGCTTGCTGAGGGCTTTTTCCCTGCCCTCAGGCATTGGATAGCCACATCTAAGCTGGTGAAGGTGTTGCAGCACCCCTACCTTCCCATCCCACCAACACATCTGTGTTCCCCAAGGCAGGCAGGAGGAAAACACTCTAACTTAACACCAGAGGTTTTAAGTGGGACTAAAATTCATCTCAGCAGTGCTAGAGCTTCTTGTAGCATGAGGCCTGGTGTGAACCAGCCTCAGGACACCTCACGCTGCTCACTTCCTCCCGTTTAATAGACATGAAACATATAAGGGGTCATTAATATTGAAAAAGAACCCATCTCAGTGCACCATCATGTGAATTCAAATCATCTGGACTGACTGCAGCAACATCTCTGCACGCTTGAGTGAACAGCTACGTGCAATCGCCCTCAATACACAGAGAGCAGATTAAAACCGGGCTGTGCTCAGAACACGTACCCAAAGGCCCAGGTTGCAATTCCTGGCTGCTTAAGACCTGCACATTTGTAATGCAGCAACACCTTTGCCTGCATAACGCCCTCGGGGGAGCCCTAAGGACAGGTTTGCAGGCAGAAAACGGGGTGGTGAGCAGGGCTGGCTTCCCCTACGGGGCACGGCAAGAGCACCTGAGCCAGATCACCAGGACAGCTCAGCAGAGCGAACCGCTGCACCACTGTATCATGGGCTTTTTGGGGATGGATCTTTGCTTTGCTGTGCTTTGCTTTGCTTCAGCTCCTCCCTATACAAGCTGATAACATGGAACTGATATTGTGCTTAAAAACCTGTTGCAGACAGCAGAGAATTCCACACACAGCCATGGCCGGCTCTGCAGGGCTTGGTTTCGCTGCAGGGTCAGGCAGTAGTTGCTGCTTGGCATCAGTGTCCCCACTGCCACTGCAGGCTGGAGCTGCTCCAGTGTTGGGGACACCTCAGTCTGGTGGCTGCTGTGAGGCCAGGGCAGCAGGGATCCTGCCTCCAGCCTGGGATACAGTAGGAGCATCTCAGTGCTGAGTGCTCTCAGCCACCAACTCGCTCCACCTCTGTTAGAAGAAAAGGGAAAAGCATCAGAGCTGCAGAAGCCCTGACCTCGTTCCTTGCTGCCTGCATATGCTTTGTGGTAATGCTGTGATAATTATCAAACGCTTCCTTTCCATTTTCCCAGCCAGGCACCGACATTATTGCCACTGCCCCGTCTCCTTGTCTCTGCAGGAGTGCCCTCAAGGACCGCCTTTGCATTTGGCTAAACAAGATGTTCTTGTCTGAGGAACTACAATAGTGTTCTTCCTGGTTTTCCACCCATCATTGTAAACCACACCAGCAGCCTTTCTTCCTACTGCTTTGGGTAGGGTGCGTTCTTCTGGCTGGTGTTATATATAAGGACAATATGCCATCATTTCCCATTAGCTTTTGGTTAGGTGAAACCAGTGCTCCAGGTCTGAGAGCCTGATGGAGAGATAGCGTGAGGAGATACAGAAATACAGTATCCCAAACCAGACTGGGTGGTGTTCTCCGAGTGAGATGTCAGAAGCATCCCATCAGTGGCTTCTTGCATACAGGGACAGAAATGACCACAGCATCACTGGTGTGTAGGGCCTGTCCTGTGTATCAGGGAACACAAATGTCCCATGCAACACCCTTACCTGCTCAGCAGGTGATGAGGACATGTGTAGCCCTAAGCCAGTCTGGCCATTGCAGGTCAGTGGCATACCAGACATGAACTGCAGGGTTTGCTGTGCTCACCTGTGAGCTGGGAGTTAGTCCCTGTACAAATGCTTGAGTAGTTCATGCATGAGCACCTATTTAATCCATGTGTGAGCACCCAAGTAATCCATGCATAAAAGCCCAATTAGTTTATGTATAAGCACCCAATTAATTCATGCATGAGGACCCAATTAGCCAATATGAGCACCCAATTAATTTATGCATGAGCACAACATCAGTTCACAAATAAGCACCCAATTATTTCATGCATGAGCACCCAAACAACTCATGCCATCAACTCATGCATGGGTGCTCAAGGAGTCCATGCATTAGTGCTCAACCTGAGAGCCCTCTTCGCTCTTGCATGAGCACCCACTTAAGTCAAGCATGGGCTCCCAGTTAAGCCCATGCATGGGTGTCTGATCAGCTCATGCATCACTGTACCTGAGTGTGTAATTGCTTATGTTTTCTTTTCCTCATTACCAAACCAATGATCAAAAGTCTGAGTTAGCTTGCAATAGAATCATAGAACGGATAGGGTTGGAATGAAATTAAGTAAAAATATCCCTCCAAGAGCACTTTGTCAGCATGGTGCATGAAGTAATTGCCCCAGGGATGGGGATGCTGCAGCTGGGAATGAGGGTGCAGCTAGTGCAGTGGCCAATGCCTCTGATGGCAGCAGTTACTCTGCTTCCACAACCATCACTGCTCCCATACACTTTGCCTGGCTTGGGCTCTCTGCATGTTTTCCTGCTCTTCTTGTTCTGCTGTTTAAATGAAAGCAATGTGGTGCTTGCACCCAAGGTGTGCTTTTGCATCATCAAAAGCAAAAGCATGGACCAACCCTTTAGCACTCATCACACTTTTAAGGCTCACATCTACACCTGCACTATTCCTGAGCTATCAGTAAACAGGGACAATCCTGTTGTTCTGCTCCACAGACCTTGCAGAGCACCTCCCAAGCCCACTGCTCTGACTCCTGTAGACCAAGCTGATGGCTATGTGGTGACCACGGTGGTGAGCATCTCCTGACCCTGCCAGGAGACAGGCACAAACCCCATCACACTGCTCTCTTCCAGCACTCCCAGTTCACAAGGATAAAAAGCACAAGGGAGTGCTGGAAATGGACCACAACTTTACCCCTGGTACTGTTACCAGGTGTCGTGGTTTAAGCCCTGTGGTTTAACTCAGAACCACGCAGTCTCTCTCTCACTCCTTCCCCTTCCTCCCTCCCGCTCCCAGAGGGATGGGGAGGAGAATCAAAAGAATGTAACTCCCTCGGGTTGAGATAAGAACAGCCCAGTAACTGAGGTATAACACAAACCACTGCTGCTGCCACCAATAATAATATTGATAAGGGAAGTAACAAGGGAAGAGAATACAACCGCTCACCACCCACCAACCGATACCCCGCCTGACCCGAGCAGTGATGTAATCCTTCTGCGTAACTGCCCCCAGTTTATGTAGTGGGCATGACGTGCTGTGGTATGGAATACCTCTTTGGTCAGTTCGGGTCAGGTGTGCTGTCTCTGCTTCCTCCCGGCTTCCCCTCCTCCCTGGCAGAGCATGAGACTCAGAAAGTCCTTGG
>JANRGW010039278.1:0-18151 GCA_024733675.1 Psilopsiagon aymara
CCCGAGAGCAGAGTAGAGGGGCAGGATCACCTCTCTTGACCTGCTGGTCACACTCCTTTTGATGCAGCCCAGGATACGGTTGGCTTTCCAGGCTGCAAGCACACACTGCAGGCTCATGTTCATTTTCTCATCGACCAACACCCCCAAGTCCTTCTCCGCAGCGCTGCTCTCAATCTCTTCTTTGCCCAACCTGGAGCTGTGTCTGGGATTGCTCCGGCCCAGGTGTAGGACCTTGCACTTGGCATGGTTAAATTTCCAATGTAATAACTTGCCGCTGGCACCTATTCCCTGCTTAAAACAATGCTCATCCACCTTTTCAGAAGCTATATAAATTCAAATACCTAATTACTCTCAAAGAGAAAAAGTATGGCTGATTTCTAGAATGTTATTTCCTATTAAAAAGCCTCAACTTCCTGCCAGCTCCTGTTTAATGTTTAGGAACGCTTACTGAAAATTGCCAGATTATATTTACACATTCTGCTGCCCAGATACTGAAGAAGGCAACTGAATAAGATGATCAAATCCAGTTCCTGATGTCTGTGTTATTCCAAACAAGTGTCTCTTTCCCCATGCAAATATTCATATTAACCTTGCAATAAATTCTGACATCAATATTCCTCTTTTCTCACCCCAATCAAGAATACACTTACTATGCTTTTTATTAATAAGAATACTAATTTATGGAAACTTACACAGTATTAGTTATATCATTGACTTTTGCAATTTTCTTTCATTTTGCATGCTAAAGAAGGCTTGAATGTATTTCTGAGATGCAGACATTAAACAAAGCACATCTAGACTTGTTTATTAAGTATAAAATAGAAGTGCACAAAGCACAAAAAATGTAGACAACAACTGCACTTACTGTCAAAGCACATGCTGATGATGCAAATTGCAGCAAACAATTCAAATGCACCAGTATGAATCCTCAATATGGAGTGAGTAGATCTTCCCTAAGCTAACTTTCCTTCCTGACAGCATACAAACCTCTGATCCAAATGCTCACTGTTGCTGAGCCCTCACCTCAATATTGCTGGCTTATCCTACGGAACAGGCTGTGGCCTTGTGGTTACTTTCACTTCAGTTTGTAATCTGGTCACTCCGCATTGGGTGTGAAGGCACAGGCACTGATAGCTTCCTCCAACCTTCCCACAATGTTTTAATCATATTGACACCCATGAGTCAGTGATATTTCTGAAGTACAGAGTTACTCTTTGTAGCTTCACAATGTGACTACTAACAGAATAGCAGGCTACCCCACAACGTCAAGGCTCTGACTCATCAGAATGTCCCCTCCTTGAGCTGGGAGGGGTGGCAAGGCCTCAGCCCAGCCATCTTCTCTGCCTCTTTTTTTGAAGATGCTCCCCAGATGCCTCCAGAAATATCTCAGCGACAAATTAAAAGCAGCACCACCTCACTGCTTAAACATCAAAATGTAAAGTGCAAACTGCAGCAGCTCAGCACTTGCTGCATGTGAAGCTTACACATCTGTCAAAGCATGTGTGAGCAGCTGGGAGTATCCTGTTCCAGTAAAAGCCTCTCTCGTGAAACGTGTTTTTAGCACCAAAGCAACTTACTGAAGTTACAGTGTGCCTCTGCACATCATCCCTATAGAAGTTGTTAACACCACTTCTGCTTTGAGTGACACATGAACAGCACAAAGAACAGAGTGGCCAAACAGGTTAATAGAGACTGCTCAGTTATTGTGGAACTTCAGGAGTCACTATTTCACACTACTGTCTGCAAAGGGTCTTCCGGCATGTTCCCGTGTTCCAAGAGGTGAGAAACAGTCATCATCTGGATGGTATTTGGCTGTGCTAAAACCATAAAGTATCTAAGCAAGTCCCACCTTTCAGATGCAGGTCTAGGCATACACTGTTTGAACATGTGTCTGCCAGGCTGTCTTGCACTTCCCTGTCTTGGACACTGTCCTGGATTCAGCAGTAGCAGTCATTTTTCTCCTTCTTGGTAGCTGGTGCAGTGCTGTGGTTTCGACTTTGGGCCTGGGAACAGCGCTGATAACACTGATGGTTTCAGTTACTGCTTAGAATGTTTGGTCTGACCAAGGACTTTCTGAGTCTCATGCTCTGCCAGGGAGGAGGGGAAGCCGGGAAGAAGCAGAGACAGAACACCTGACCCAAACTGACCAAAGAGGTATTCCATACCACAGCATGTCATGCCCAGACATAAAAATGAGGGGCGGGGATGCAGAAGGGTTGGGTTTACTGCTGGGTGAGGCTTGGTATTGGGTGGTGAGCAGTTGTATTGTATTCTCTTTCCTTGTATTTCCCTTGTCATTATTATTACTGTTGGTAGCAGCAGTGGTTTGTGTTATACCTGAGTTACTGGACTGTTCTTATCCCAACCCGTGGGAGCTGCATTCTTTTGATTCTCCTCCCCATTCCCCCTGGGGAGCTGGGGGGAAGAAAGAGGGGAGAGTGAGTGAGAGAACTGCATGAGTGGCTAAAACCACAACAGGCACTGGCTGGATTAGTACAAGATTGACCACTTCTGATCAGTCAGAGCCTGTTAAGCTCTGTTTCAAAGAAGCAGCTCTTGGCCTGGCACTTAACAAAGGTCATCAAGCTGCACAGACAGGGAATTCTGCTCAACTCCCTCTGCTGCAGCAACTTCAGTGTTTTCAAAACTGGAACTACCTCTCTCAAACTGCCTTTGGCTAGATGAAGTACAGATTTTACTGCATTACCAGAAGCTCAAAAATCCTCCAACTAAAGAGTATTCGTAATTTCTCTTCCAAGTGGCTGTCGTAAAACCAGAGAATTCATGCTGCAACTTTAAACAATGCTGGTTTCTCAACTCGCATCTCACATGAACATGTGCTACAAAGAGTCATTTTACTTTATAATCACAGCTACTCAGTTTTATAATTACAGCTGCTCAATTCCTTTTCTAGCATTGGAACTGCTACTGCAAGGACAGAGAAGCCACTTACTAAAGTCATATACTGTGGCTGGTTTTGAGTTAGCTAAGCCACTTTGCACTTGACTCTTCTCCCCACCTTGTACCTCAGTTTCACAAATCTCTCTCTGAAAAGAAGTGGGAGGAATTAAGGCCGGTGCTGCACCTCCCCTTATGATCTCAGAAATGAAGCATTTGGGCAGCAAGGCACATTACCTAACACTCAGTGTTTCTCTGCAAGTTCACAAGCATCAAGCACACATCCCAGCAGCTTGTGTCAAGGTAAGACTCCACCAACATGAGAATCAACATGCTGTCATGGACTGGTTGGTTTTGGTACTTTTATTTTTTTCTCCAGAACAGAAAAGGTGTCATTTAGTAGTAGTAAATTAAAAGCATATAAAACAAAGAAGATTAAAAAAAAAAGAAAAGAGAAGGAAGATGGACTACAGCCCACTTTTAGTTTAGGTGTGGTGCTACAGCATTTGCACTCTACTGAAAATCATGATCTCTGTGGTCATAATATTTTCAAATTTCCATATAAAAACCATGAGCAAAAATAAGGATGCCAAAGTCTGAGTCATCTGGCAACTGTGGTTTGTAGCCCTGTCAGTAAAAACTGGCAATGATTAAAGCTGCTGCTCCCACTGCCTCTACGGTGAATTAAAGCTTGAAGAATCAATGATAATTTGGTTAATGTGCAGACCATTGTAGAAACTGGCCAGGGAGGAAAAACAACTGCCACATGGGGCTCTCAGTGGTGTTAGATCTGTGTCATTTTGGAGCTATATATCAGAAAAAATGACTGCTCTGCAAAGTCCTAAGCCAAGCAGAAACAGAGTTTGTCTATGGCTAATAAACCCTGATTTCTCTAAACCTGTATTGGAAGTACATCTGATAGTGCTTCAGATACTTCCAATACTCATGGTACTGCACAAACTGTTTCCCAGCCAGCTACAGTTTCTTAGGATGCTCCTCCCTTTCACAAACCCTAAGCATCAATGAACCAAAGCTATTTCTACAGGTCTGAAAACCTTTCAGGTAATTTCTATCCACTTCAAGAGTCTTATGGACTTCCTACTACTGAGAACAACTCATTAGCTCCTCAGACAGTCTCTTCTAGTCCCTGAGTCACAAGTGACTAGGAAAGTCACTTAGGGGAATCCATAACTATTTTTAGCTTGTCTCACCATTCAACACAACTTCAACACATAAACATGAACCTAAAATAAGCAGGGAAGCTAAAGACAAGCATACAGCTCGCACTATGCATGAAGATGATGACATTCCCTAAGCGTGGGTTTATACTTTTCTATCCGTCATCCACACACATTTTAAACTAATCTGGCCTGTATTCCTGAGGGCTTCTGGAAAAGAGAACAGAACAGATTTTCATGAATGATACCTCTGTCAGAAGCTAATGATTTACAGATAATTCTTATTGGTTCAGAATGCAAAGAAGTCATGAAGGATTGGTATAAAAGAGCTCAACTGTGCCGAAAGAGGCTCAGCAGTAGCAGCAATATGAGCACACATGGTACTGCCATAAAACAAATTTCTTCCTGGGTAAAGCACTCACAGACACTGAAAGTATTGTTTTGAATCCACATATTTTTCCCCATGCGTGCCAGGGCTTCTATGCCAATATTTTATATAACTGAAGGAAATAGTGAATATTCCCACTGACAGACTGAAGTTCTGGCTGACCCTGTGATGATGCACAAAGACCACCTCAAGCCATACCATGTCTCTGGTCCTCTGTCCAGACTCCACCCTCTGCACTATCTCCACAGCCTTGGGCAGCTTGAAAGTATTGGAGTTGTGTGCTGCTACCAGGCTTTCATGTGTTCTTCAATGCCAGGGAAAAGGAAGGATTATATCCTCAAAATCCCTCTGCTAAGGCAGCAGAAGAAATTTATTCCGCTCCCTGTAAAGTGGAGTAGAGAGCCCAGTCTGGCAATTACTCCCAGGGCAATTGCAAAGAATTCTGACTGAGGGACCACATGTCCTGGGACTCCCACTCCTGCATGACCCATCTACAAATCCCTGTCATGACCTGTTAGTGAAAACCACAATACAGGCATAAATAAAGGAGTGCCACATGATTAACTATGATTGAAATTGATAGGTGCTTTGCCTGAGTTAATAGCTAATGACTCTAGGATTCAGCTCAAAAGACTGTATTTCATATACCACAATAGCAGAATAGCAGAAGTGAACGGATACACTGTTTAACTTTCAGTAAACTATTCAACAGGCACAGACCTTGGATTGTTGCTTTGTCTTTTTTCCTATAGGCAGGACAAACAGAGTAAGAAAACTCAAACTTAACAGACTGTACTACTGAAACAATTAACGAACATACTTAATTAGCTTATTGACCAGCTGAATGACAGGTTGTCACAAATGAAGACTATTATCCCATGAAGCGCTGGTTCACTAACAGGCATTGTCTCACAAGCAGAGGAGAAAAAACTTAAATACTTCCAGACTTTCTAAAAGAACTGGTAAAGAATTTGTTTTGGCTTTAGCAGAACATTCTTCATAGGCAAGTAAAAATTATCCAGCTTTCTTATATTTGACTAATTAAAACAATGTTTGGTATTTTTGGTATCGGATACATCTTTAATCTTCTGATATTTCAGAGTATTGGTCTTGCAAAGAATCTATTGCGAACGAAGCATTAATACTGGAAATGAATCTGCACTGATTTCTGACAGTCTATTTGTTTAAGACTTTCAGAAGCCAAACCATGAGCTTCAAGGAATTCCAGACAGTTAGTTTATGAGATGGTATTTTTAAGACTATTCTAAAGAAAAAAAGTTTTAAAACTGCTCTAAGAAAAAAAGAGCCAGTATGAAGCACAGAATTTTACTTGTATCATTTTTCCTGCCTAAAGAATATGAATAGGGAAGTTTGTTTCATACACCTGTCAAAAAAATGAAAATACCTGAAATTTACCTCCATAGGAAATGCTTTGCTAAAACTAAACAATAATATTTATACAATTGAATGAATGATTTCAACCGGGATATTATTACTGTCATTGCCTCCAGACTACATATGCTAAAGCCATTGCATGTAGTAGTATCTATACCTTAGGCTGTGCATTAAGAGTTATCATATGCTGAACCCAGGACACATTTGAATGCACGTATGTTTTGGTCACACTGAAAAAATGGATAACCTTTATAATTTTCAGTAAGTTTTTACAAGTATTCACCATTAGTGTTATTTAGCTTAATTTTAAAAAATATTTTAAAATACACTTCTATTGTCTGCTATAGCTGATATCGTATCAATTCCTTTGATACGATTTTCCAAAGTATTACTATAATACACCAAATTTCACCTCAATAACAGAGCTACTCTAATTCAGGCATTCTTAACAAGTACAGCTCTTTTCTGTAACACCTTTCAAAGTACTTTGCAAGGGAAGCAGAAAGCATTATTTGGCAAACAACGGGCAAGCAAGGAGCGGGACATATCCCCAAAGCACTGCAACCTGTAACTGACCCAAATTTAAAATACCTCAACAAAAAGGAGGGATCAGAGAAAGTAATTTTCAAATTCTTTCAGTGGTCACTTTAGAGAACAGTGCAGCTCCTCTCAGCAGTTACACAGCACAACTGAGGGACAGCGAGGAGCAATGAACAAGTGTAGATAGACATGACTTCCTAGCCAGCTTCTTTTATGGACATTCAGGCATGCGTTGCCTTCAGCCAGATAAGCAGCTTCAGTATCTGTCTCTCTTTAGAATAAAAACTCTTTTTTAATTTTATTCTTAAACTATAATGCTGAGATGACCAGAAACCTCCTTTAGTAAAACTGGTACTCAAAAATACCAGCTGAAATGAAGAGCATTACTTGTGAATCTAGTCAGAAAGAATCTGCTTTAGAGAAATTTGGAAATACCAGCTTCTCCAATTTCATGCTGCTTGCAAAAAATATCTCTTTCTTTACAGTTAAGCAAATAAAGGGACAAACCAATTTTGAAGAAAAAGTTCATGTAGTTTTCAAATAACTGTATGAAAACACATGGGTATCTTAATAGACACTTTGAAGTGATCTTGGCAAAAAAAAGTGATGCTTAATTATATTAATTCTGACAGATGGTAGGCATCTGCATTCTTTTCTCAATACATATGCAAAGTAATCATATGCAACAAGATTACCAACACAATCTTTACTAGGCGAACCAATGACACTGTAGAAGTATTTTAGGAAATAAAGAGATAATCTGTGTCATAATAAAGGCATTTTTAGTAGAATTAAAATAAAAAGCAGCCAAAGAAGAGGAATTACAGAAGAGAAACATCCTCATCTTATATTCTTGCTTTTTAAATAGGACGTGAAGAATCAGTGGTCTAAGATGACTAACTCCTTGGATTTCAGAAATACAGGACTGTGTGGCTGTAAAGGACCTTGCAGGACACCACGTCCAGTCCCCAGCTTTTGAAGACACCGTAATATACAGTGCTCCCCAGAAATTCACCATTCTCCATCTTAAGTGGGACTTTTTTATCCTACTTCCATTGCATCTGTTTCCCAACTTCAAGCCTCTGCTTTCTCAACGTAAATTTCTATATAATAAGGTGCAAGTTTAGGTAAAGGTTTATTTCCTATGTTTTTAGGACAACAAGAAGTTTCTGGCCTGTGGCTCAAGTGCTAGTTTATTATACAGCCTGCAAAAATCTTTTTGGTACTGGGAAAGCATTTGATGAACTACAGCTTTTACAGGTCATATCACGGTAAGCTATCATATAACATGGTAAGCTATCCTGGAGAAATCACCATTAACATCTCCCATAGGAGAAATAATCGCTAAGTGTTCCACTTAGAGAAAACAGAGGCAGCCAGGAAAAGTGAACTGACTTGAATAGAGAACCATCAAGAACATTATTTGCTTCCCATATTACTTTTAAAAAATTGAAATATTAATACTACTTTTACAGTTGCTCTATCCACTTTATTTCTCAATGCTGAGGACACTTCAGAAACCACTCACAATTAAGCAACATATATATACATGTGTATATGTATTTATTAAACCATACATCTCTATTCTAAAACTATGAAATTTCATTCCTCTAGCCCCTCTCTCTCTCCTCCTGTCCTTCTAAGCTTGTAGACTGACATTTTCACACACCACTTACTACACTTTCCTCATGGTCCACCTTACGTGGTGACCTAGCACAAACAGATTTTGGAATCTTTACTTCCACACCACTGACTTCTGACTAGAGTTTATTATGTCACTAGTAGGAATGCTACAATAACCTGCAGAAGTCAGTCACTGAAAGGGAAAAAGAAAAAGAGAAAACATTTTGCAGAAAAAAAGTTTATTCTTTGGAGCTGGCAAAGAATGAAAGCTGAAGGAACTGTGATTTCAGACTGAGGTTTCAGAAGGTAACTGCTATCACTACCTTGGGATCTGGCACCTATGTTACTCTCACCCTGCTTCTGACTGCACCCTGCTTCTTCCTGTTCCCCATCACTGATCCTCTCCAAAGCTCCGTGCCCCTCTGAGTCAGGTCTCTTCTTCCTCTCCCCCCACTCCACTTAACCCATCCTTTTTTTTATGTCTAGGGCGTGAGTGCTGCTTGGGAGTCATGAGAAAGTTTCCTTCTATTCTAATGCTTGGCATCACAGCATTCACTGACAGCTAGAACACTTGTAAAGGATATCTTGCTCCAGTTACGCATTTCAGGGATGCATTTCACCATGCCCTGTGCAGGTGAAATCCAAATATTTGTGGAATATATTGGAAATGCATTTTCAGATGCTTGAAAATCAGATAACTTTGGGTTCATGTTACTGGAAGGACCAAAAGCAGAGGGACCTTTCTGGTAAGTTGAAGTTTCTACTTCAAAGCATACAGACAATCCAAATCTTCTCAAAAAAAGTCATTAATTATTTTTTTAACTTGAGTAAAACATCATATTCATTCTCTAGCATCATCCCTAAATAAAAAGAAAAAAAAAAAAAAAAAGTGATTTTTCTAAAACTTCCCAAAAAAATTCAGCCTGAGGCCCATGTTCAGGTAACAAAAACAAAATTAAATTGATCTCAAAACATTAGATTTCAGCATGGTGATAAGCAATAAATCACATTACCTTGCTAACTTTTTTAACAGTCTGTCACATATGAGTTTTTCCCCCTCTCTCTGTATATTTACAGAGATATGAAAAGATGACAGTGCTGTGTTATTTATTAAAATGCTTTCAAGAGCTGAAGGAAGATGTGCAATTTTGAATAGTCAAATGTACAAACTGTTGTGAATATATTACTTTGAACTAAGATTTTATTGCTCTAGCAAACATTCCATTGGTTTTTCTGTTGTTTTTTTTTTTTTTACCCCATTCAATGTCACATTTCAACAGATTCAAAATATTAGCCTACAATACTGTAAAACGTATGAAGTTGTTGAACAGGAATTTCAATGAAAACTGCAGCTCCTAGAAAAATACTGGCTGTTGAGATACACATGCAGAAAACCAAATTAACATTAAACCAAAGGACAGTACAAGGTGCGGAAGATGGTATAACCTCAGTTACTCAACCAGGAAAGATAAAGCTAGGGTTTAAGTAATGTTTTGGGGTTTTTTATTTGCAGAAATAGCTTATAAATACAGAAGTTAGAATAGGCTAGAATAACTGAAATCAGAATGTCAGGGATCCAAGTCCACAGAAAATAAGGATGCTAGCTTGAAGAAAAAGGATGCTCAGAAGAATGTTGTCTTGTAACAATTTTATAGTCTCAAAATCATTTTCTTTTGCAAAAGAGTAACAAATGTGTCCTTTCCCAGGGATGAGTTAAACTTTTTCCTTCCTCTATAATATTGTTTTAAAACTATCTGTCTCAAAAGCCTGAGCACAATATTCTTACCTGTGTCCCAACAGTCTCTTGGAAGCAGCGCCCAAGCTGAGTTTTAACTGAAACAGGAAACATATGAGGAATGGGTTGTTGATTTGTGTAAGCAGAATGTCCTTTCTGGGTCTTCTGATATGGAAGACCTTGGTAAGAGACCTGTGGATGTACTGGCTGAGGTACTTTCGCTTTTTGTCCTGTTGATGTGCTGTCAATTCTTGAAACTTGATGGATCTGAACTGAGGCTTCAGGGGGATGTTTCACATGGATATTCACTATGTTAGGAGGGAACTTCACTAAAATAATTGAAGGAAAAACACATAAGAAAAATTGGTAGTAAAATATGTCAAAAAAGGTATCTTAGGCACCTCTAAGACATTCATTTTTGTACATCAGAATTTTACAGATTGCCATAAAGGGAATGCAATGTAAATGAAGTCCAAATTTTGGGGTTAGAGGGAAGGATGAAATAACACATAGACTCTCATTAACAAAGCAAGAAAATGAAAACTGCACACAGGAAAGAATGACATTATAGGATTATAAAGGCTGTTACACAAACATAGATGTCCAGATTGGCTTGTGTGACATTAATATTTGTGGTCATACTGTGTAATAAGAATCCCATTCAAAGTTCCAGAATTCAAACTGTACTGGGTTATTTTTGGATATATAGTAAGCTTTATTTTCTTTTTCAGATCCATCATCTTTCTCTGGAACAGAGAAAAAGCTTCAGATTTCATCTCTTCACCTTTATATACCTGCCAAGTCCTGAGTTTGCTCCTGAAAGAGTTGCCAGCAAATCAACCATCTACAATCACCACTCCCTTTGCTGAACTTTGAGTTCAGGATTTGGCACATGAAGAGGGAGGAAATATTTTTCAGTTACTTCTGTTTTTAAATACAGTTGCAGTTTTAAGTCTGGGTATATATATATACTGAGACCCTTCTGTCAATATAATGTGCACAGAAGTGTTTGTGGCCTGCAAGCCTCTTTTTTCATTGGATGCCCTTTAAACATGTAACTTACATTACTGACAGGGGAGAGGGAACAGATAGGAGAGTTCTATAAAAAAGTTCTATAGTTTGTAAGCTGCGTAAAAGTTAGCAATTACTGTGTCTGACGGGGTCTATCTGGTCAGCATGTACTGCACAGGCTGCTTGAGGTCAGCCAATCCATTAGACCTAAAAGCCCGTCCAAACATCAAGAACCAACAATTATCACCTGATACACTTTTTCTACACTGCTTACAAGATTGTGGAGTCTTCTGAATTGTTTCCTTGACTCCAGGAGGCCAGACTGCTCTTTGGAATTTGACTGGGCTTCTTAGGAACTTGATTTTCAGTTCTTATTTCAACCTCACAGCTCCACTTCCAAGGAAGCGCATTTCATTTATTTAGGTGTTTTAAAATTACATTATTTTGTAGAGATAGCTTTTGGTTTTCATATTACTTTTATTTCTCTAGGAACATTTTTAGTATTAATCGGCCTCACACAGGAATTCCTTAAAAGAAACAAACTTACTTTTACTCTGCCCTGCATTGTTTCATTTATGAAAATATGAAAACCACATTGCAGATGAAACATCAGCAATAAAGGAGCAGAAAGACAGCAAAACATGGCTGCAGGCCCCTAACAGCTCTCCAGATCTTGCGCGTTATCAGAAAACAACCTTCAAGCAAAACTTTTGCTGCATGAGCTCTGTTACAGGTAGACCCACAAGGAAAGGTCCAGTGTTACAAGGAGCAGCAGTAAGGCCCTTCTTAGGCTATTAGACTGGTTTTGCATAGTCTGTCTGTGAAAAGAACAAAATTCACCCCGGTGTAACAACTAACATACATTTTTACTTATGAAGATGGATCCCTTCAACTAGTTTCTCCATCCAGCTGATAAATCTACAAAATATATTAGCCCTCAAAAGAAATCTCTGCATTGCACTGCTTTAATCCATTAATCCACCTGGAGATGTTCAGATGCTTAAACCATCAAATTTAGGCTGGTTCCTCCCATGTAGTATTATTACCACAATCCCCTCCAGGTCTTGGACCATTGCCTAGATGTGCTGATTATTTTTTATTTCTGCCAGCCATTTCAGGATAAAATGTTTTATTCTTTCCTTGAAAGAAAAGAAACATTTCTCTGTCAAGAATCCAACATCCGCATTTGGGCATGTAAAGAGAAGAAAAAGCATTGTGTCTGCTGATGGTTCTGATGAGGACTTGAGGGCCAGGAAAAAAAAAATATTTAAGAGGTCAGACTCTTTAGCAATGAGAAGTCTTTTGTGTGTTTTAAGACACCAACTCCAAATCTGAAAAAAAACAAAACCCTGTGTCTTAAAATTATTTTATGGTCCACCATATTGTCTAAAATAATCTGTTCAGGAATGAAACAGTCACAGAAATAAATTGCTGCTTTGCTAAGTGTCTAGGTAATTATAAAGTACATTCTCCTTTCCCTCTCCCCCCTTTTTGTTTTTCAGAGTCAGAAAAGTTCTGGGTAGCTTTAGGGACTAATACTCCATCATGTCAGTGGAAAACATTTCCCAGTGGACTCTGCAGCAGTCCCTAGAGAACAAATCCATTGAAAAGATGAAGCAGATACTTAAAAACATTAATAAAATATTGTGTTTCCAGGAGAATACTGTCAACACTTCCTTCACAGCTATGTCCCTTTCTGGAAACAGAATTACTACATTAGATTACGTTTTATCGCAAACACACAAATAGTTTGGCCTCTTTTAGCAGAGTTATTCAGCAACTCATTGCCAATGACTGAGCCTCCTCACATCTTTCACCCATATATTTTGTTTTTACTCAGAGGTAACAATCTTGGAGAGGTAATTGTAAAAACACCCCTGACAAGAAAGAAAAAGCAATCTAGCAATTCAAACAAACACTATTTGCCTGGGCAAAATGTGATTAATATTACAGCTTTTCTCATTTCTGATGCTCTGCCTTCTTCACAGCATTAGCAGTAGGAAATCCCTACCGTTTTTACGTGATATTTTTATATGACCTGGAAAGAATGTTCTATTTAACTGAATCATATCATGGCCTATCTACACTAAAAAGCTCACCACAAAACTATAGACTCCACTAAGTGATATAACAAAGATAAACATGGATTGCAGTTTTACTTTTACATTGATTTAAATTTGGTTATGTTGAAAAGCATTTGCTCTTCCCTCCACTAGAAATCAAAAAACTACCTGCTACTTTCTATCTAGGTATATTGCAGTTTATGGACTCTGTTCAGCCAGAATCATTCTCTTTTTGAACACGTCTGTACTCCTGGAAGAAGGCCCCTGCATTATCCTTAGACTCTGTAATCTGCATTAGATTCCACTGAAAGCAAATTAAATTTAGCTATCAACTCTTTTCAATAGCACTGTTATTGCTTATTATTTCAGCCATTAAGCAAAATACTTCCTAGTCATTCTGGTGAGCTCATGACTGAAGTTGTGTGTCAAGATTCACACTACGTAGACAGATCATTGTCTTTACTGGTTGGATACCCAAGATAAAATTAATTAAATAATATTAATAAAATTAATAAAATCGACTCTAAAGGAAAAAATGTCTATCAAGAAAAAAGTTACCTTTAACACCTTGCTGTCCAGACATTGTCAGTGGTAGAGTGTGAGTAGAGTGGATGATTTGTGATCCTACAGCCTTGTTCACCTGTTGTGGGTGATGGTAGAGTTTTTGAGCATTGGCAGTCTGTACAGGGATCTGACAGAGTTTACCAGTGTAATTAGGAGGGCACTGGCATTTATCTCTAGAACTACACTGGCCTCCATTCATGCACGGAAGGTGGCAAATAACTGAAATTAAAAAAGAAAGAAAAATTGTGTTAATGACTTCAGCTTTAGTATTGTCTGACCACAGATCACACACAAGTTGAGTATAAAATGAGTTGGGCTGGGCCCTTCATTCCTAGAGCATCTGAGGAATGAATATCCACCTGACATGAGCTTTTAATTGCCTTGTGGTAGAACCACTTCCCTTCCCCTCCTTGTGACCTCTGCCTGTTCACACCTTCTTCCAATGACAAACCTCCTTTTGACCTCTGCCTATTTTGCATCTTCTCTCCATGACAACCATGCTAAACACATTCTCCCGTAGAAACACTGGCTATTTTAGCTCATAAGGCTATTAAGCAAGATGCTAAATTAATGTACTGCTTGGCTGCACCTCTTGATCACAGTTTGGTACAGGTATTTTTATTTAGTCTGTTTCCAAAAATCCTGGACCATCTACACTTCCCTGGAAGACTGCGGAAAAACTCACCAAGGAGTAGACAGTACTAAGGAAAAATTTTCCATTTTCACTTTAAGCTTTGGTTGTACTCCAGAAAACCATGTCTTACTGAGTAACCAGATTTTTGCTTAACATTTATCTCTCCAATAAAAAAAGCTAATTTGTGTACCCACCCACCCAGATAATAAAAATATTGAGAGATTCTACTCAAATTATTTTAGAGACAAATTCCAAAGTATTAAAATATTTTAACTGCAATATAAAGGCAAGGGTAATTACTTCTGTTCCAGCTAGCACTTGCACATTTACAACAATACAAATGATCAAATGAAACATGAAAAATGTCAACATCAAATGAAAACATTTCTTAACTTGGCTACAGACAGTAATAAGGAGGGGTTCAGCACTTTCTAAAAATACAATGTGAGACTTTATAATCAACCATAATCTAGCTGAACTGTCAACATTTTCAAGGACTAAATGATGTAAAAACAACAGAAAAAACACTGAGTTTTTGTGCAAGACAAACCAAGGTAATTTTTTGAGAAACGTCATATAGTGTCCATCTGTCAGCTCTGGATAAGATACAGACTAAAAATAAATAAATAAAAACCTAGGCTTTGCTGCAATTATGGGCTTTTGCTGGACTGCTTGCTCAGTCTATAACAAATTACCAAATAAAAATGAGAAACTGGTAATGCAAGGTAATTAGGAACCTAGTACTTACTATTCCAAGTACTGTAATCTCTGGACAACCAAAGCCTATTGCTATTATTAGGAACATAAAACGTCAGTATTGGAAAAGTTACCCTTGTGTTCCATGTTGCAAGAAGACAAAGTAAGGCATTCAGCAGCTCGAAGAGCTCCAACCCAGCTGCATAATTCATTTGGCCCAGAAAGAGTGCTCAAAAAACAGCACAATCAGCCCAACTTGTCACAGAGGACCCTCATATTGTATTGACAGGGTCTGGAAAGGCAGTGCCTGATTGCCAAATAGGTCCACATGCAAACATAAACAGCCAGTTCTTGCATTCTGTCCTACAGATGTATATTTAATATTTTTCTTATCTCATATTTTAATTTCACATAAACTGACTGAAAGTACTTCAAGCTGTAGCACTTTGCTAAAAGGCCTAGTTAACTTTGGAAGGCTACCCACACAAGTGCAGGCTTCATTTCTGAGGTGCCAGTGCTGTTGGGATTTCACCTGAGTGAAGAGAAGACATCCTTAAAGAGTGGCTGTTACTTAAGGGCAAAATGAAGGATTTCTGATCTCAGCAGTAAGCAAAGCCTGACAGCTACTTGTCTCTCTCTGGTATAGTTTCTCCCTGAGCAGCCATAAATGAGGAATTTCACTGCAATGGCAAAAACATACAAAGAACTTTAGGTACTTGTAAAGATCTGCCTGAGCAAGACTGAAAGCTAAGGGGATTAAGTAGCATTAAGGGGACAGCAATTTGGTGTTTTTAAAGCAGCGCAGTGAAATAAAGGCAAATAAAAATAGTCTCACGGAGGGATGCCTTGAGTACAAGAAGCCTATGTTACAGGTCTCCTTCCCAACATTCCTGGACTCAAGGCAACCAGGTAACATGCAAAATCCAGCTTTTAAACAGTATTAATATACCCAGTATCTCCACCAGAATACATTAATTTCTTCCAAACTCCTGTTTCTGTAAATCAATGGGTGCCTGAAAGGCCACATCACATGCATACCTCTGCATTACAGGACTTTCTTCAGTCTTTCCTTTCCTGCAGGACTCCACTGTGTAATGAACAGGCATGAGAAAAGCTTTTGTTTCAAGCGAAAAAAACTAAAAGTGCTAAAAAAAATGGGAAGGTAAAATACTGATAGAGAAGAGTTCATTCATGTCCCTTTTGGTAACTGTTTGCCATGGATATTCACACAAGTAACTTGTGCAAATAAGTATAAAAACAAATGCCGCTGAAAGGTCTAGTATGAGGTAAAAAAATTTAGTGTCCCAGTATTTACATAAACCAGAAAATAAAAATTCCAAGCTGCCCACATCATCACATGATGAAAATAACTCAGTCAACTGATTTCTGAACTGTTATATTGATTTACATCTGTTGAAGGTTTGGCCTAATGTATGAGGAATGAACTTTGAATGAGAATACATTTTATCTATTCTGAGAATATAAAATTCTGTAACAAAATAAATATTCTGAAACATACAATTGTAAGTTGTATTCAGCTGTGCAAAAAGAAATAGGATGTCATCACCAGGCTAAACTGAAACCTTGATAACCTCAAATGGTAAATATTAAGAGAACTTTTAGAAAAAAGAAAAAACACTGAAAAACTATCTGATAATTTTAAATAGATAATAAACATGCACACACTAATTGTGGTGCTTCCTCATGTAGTTTATGGCTAGGAGAAAGGGCTACATTTGATCATGACACAGGGACACACTTCACCAGAGATGGAATTACACATAGACCATTTGAGAAAAGTCAACTGAAAGGAGGAAAGCCTCCAAAAAGGCAGAGGAAGGAAACACTACATTTCCTCAACAAGGCTGTGGGAATCTGAGGTTAATAAAGACCAAAAAGCCCTGGGGAAAGGACCACTTAAGATAGGAATAGGATATAAACCCAGGGTATATTTGAACAGCTCAGCTTCTGATGAAAGTTTCTTGATTTGTTTTGTTTTGTCGTTGAGGTTAAAGAACTTAAACAAATGGAATGGCTGAACATTGCCAGAGGCATAGGGGACATTCCCAACAAAAAACAGACCCAAGCTCTGGGAGAGACGATCAGAAGATACTGGATTGCCCAACTGTTGTATGTTCACAACTGGCAGTCAGACAAAGGGAGCACTGGAGCTTGGTTCTCACTAGGCTGTTGCCATTTCCTCTGAAAATGGGAAGAAAAAGATAAAATAAAAATATCCATTAGGATGTGAAACCCTCTAGCTGCTCAGAGTCTGATAAGAATGTGAAGATAGGTATGTAAAGATGACAAGAAATTTCAGGTCACACATGGGTATATCTTACAAACAAAATAAAATATTAATGGAGCTAAGAAAGGCAACGTATTTGTCATTTAGGTCTGCCATAAGCCAAGTCTCTCAATTGTCTCTTAAGGATCAGCCAACATATGACTAGACAAATTTAACAATTTATTTATTAAATGAATTTATAGCCTTTAGAAATGTAGGGACAGGTTTAAATGATTACAAGCATGCTAAGTATTTTTGTTATCCTTGGGCAATTAATTGGTGATAACAAGCTCTGATTTCTTTAGCATCCAAAGGCCTTAATTGCCCCCAGCCTGTGACAGCTTGATGGGTATCACTGTTCAAATTGAGTCAAACAGAAAAGGTGTGTTGAGGTGCTCCCACGGGGAGTCTCTAGAAGGCTGAATGCATTCTAAAAGAAGAATGTTTGCAACATGAATCCTGATAAAGCAGCCATGGCTATGAGTTGGAAACAGAAGAACAGGGCATGAAATCATCAACAAAGAAACTAGGAAACTATTGATATACAGCTTGTCCATGTAATTACATCATCTAATTTGTTTTCAAGGTACGCAAATAACCTTGAACAGCTCCAGATTAATATAATCAAGCCCAAATGTTTTCATTTAATCAAAATAATGTGCAACAAAAATTCTAAGCACTTAAATCCTCCTAATCCTTAAAAACTAGCCCACCCTTACTCAAACAAGTCCTTTGGATGGATGGAAACTCCCTTCCTGCAACTAGCGTTGACTGGTTTTGAAACGTTCTTCGTCTGACTTTCCATATCCTTTTCTTTAGCACCTCAGGGCACATGCAACTTTGTCTCATTTTCCCTCAACACTCATTGCCTTTTCTACTTCCATGCTATCAACTATTCAATTACATCAACAGTCTAAGGAAAACCTGAAACTGATCAATAGATTACAATATTTCTACTGGATGCATCACAAATCAGCACATTAATTTTGTCTCCAAGTACTACACAGTTACCCAACATTACTACATGTCCCACGGCTATTGGGCATCTTTAACCCATGGAAACATAGAATAGTTAGGGTTGGAAAGGACCTTAAGATCATCCAGTTCCAACCCCCCTGCCATGGGCAGGGATGCCTCAC
>JANRGW010039278.1:18251-41112 GCA_024733675.1 Psilopsiagon aymara
ATAGAATCATAGAACAGTTAGGGTTGGAAAGGACCTTAAGATCATCCAGTTCCAACCCCCCTGCCATGGGCAGGGATGCCTCACACTAAACCATGCCACCCAAGGCTCTCTCCAGCCTGGCCTTGAACACCGCCAGCGATGGAGCATTCACAACTTCCCTGGGCAACTCATCCTGTTACTAAGCGCACAGAAAACACAGGAACTAGCACACAGTTTCGCTAAATGCTTTCCCACAGGAAAGAGAGGCCATTTACTGAAGGGAAGCACTACCATATGCAACACTGTATTTTGACAACTCTAAAGAGAAACATTCTATCCCAACCACCAAACACAATCCCTAAAGAAAATCTGATGGTAAGAGCTCCAGCAGCAGATGAAAAATGCCCCTACCTGCTCACCACTGAAAACAGGAAAGTGATGCCCAGCTCATACGTATAACTTAGTTACCACCCACAAACCCCTTGTTGCCTACAGCTGCTCCCTGATCCAAACTGTGAGGACAGCACCAGAATTTGTTCCAAACATAAGGAACCCTCTAGAAATGGCTAGTCTCTGCTACTGCTGAGACAGCAGTCAAGATGCGTGACAAATTGCAGTATTATATGGGGGTTGAGCCTCCCATCACAGCACTTTTAAAATGATATTTCTAGTATTCAACAAGAAAGGAAAAATATTTTAAGGGTCTCCTTTGGTTTCCTTTGCTGAATGCAATTCAGCACAAACAATGTCTTAAGACAAGAACTCTGGTAGATTAATCCCTGGTAATATGCATAATTACTTGCAAATATATTTTGAAAGATGTAGGAAAGTGGTTTTGGAAAATCAGTTCAAGAAATGTGGATAGAGCAAGAGCGCAGGCCTTCTCAGCTGGGCACACCAAAATGATACAAAGTAAAAAAATACAGTGAAAGAGTTGCCATATAGGAATCTCTCCAGTAAACAGCTGTCCGGGCTTAAGCCCAGTCAGCCATGTAGTTCGCTCACTCCCTCCCCCCTCTTTCTTGCCCCTGCTCCCTGAGGGATGAGGAGAAAAATGGAAAGAATGTAACTCCCACGGGTTGAGATAAGAACAGTCCAGTAACTAAGGTATGACACAAACTACTGTTGCTGCCACCAAGAATGATAAAGATAAGGGAAATAACAAGGGAAGAGAATACAACCGCTCACCACCTGATACCGAGCCCGACCCAGCTGTGAACCCCTCTCTCCCAGGCAACTGCCCTCCATTTTTTTACATCCTGGGCATGACGTGCTATGGTATGGAATACCAATTTGGTTAGTTTGGGTCAGGTGTCCTGCCTCTGCTTCCTCCCGGCTTCCCCTCCCCCCTGGCAGAGCATGAGGCTCAGAAAGTCCTTGGTCAGACCAAACATTACCAAACAGGAACTAAAAACATCGGTGTTATCAGCACTGCTCCCAGGCTGATAGTCAAAAACACAGCACTGCACCAAATACTAAGAAGGATAAAAAATGACTGCTACTGCTGAACCCAGGACAATACCTTCGTTTGGTTTATTGCTAGTTTAACCCACCCTAAATTGGCTTACACTAACACAAATTCCCCCCAAAATACTATGAATTTAAACGTGTAATATTTTTACATTGAAAATGGTAAATTAGTACAAATGACAGACAATAGAACACCATAGGTAAGTGGCATACTTCAAACATCTTTACTTCAAAGTATATTTCTTTATTACTGCAGGCTGGTTTTATCAGATTTGATGAATAGCATTATGAATAGGAGCATCAAAATCTAGTTTGGTTTTATACTCTCCGGATATTTTTTCTCCTTATTCTGTTCTTCTGTGGTTACAACTATCATCAACATAATACATTCAAAGCTGTTATTGCATGTTTCTTTGCATATGAACTCCCAAGTTAAATTTCACAAAAAAGACAGTAGTCACTTCTGTGGGTGCATTAACATTCACATTTGTTCAGTGAGCAAGAAATAAAACAATAAGAAATATTCAGAAGTGGGGGGGGGGGGGGAAATGCTTTATGCTGTTCAAGGTGGCATGTTTCATTATGCCAGACTTCTGACTAGAAAATGAGAAAAACGAACTCTATCTAATGTGCTCCCTTATACTGCCACCTTCACACTGCTTATCAGTAGATGTAAAAATATTATAACAAGGATCCTATCAGACAGTTTCTCCTCTGAATGCTGTAACACTTTAACAGAAACCATCCTAACGGGCTGAGCATGATACTGAAGACAATTCAGATGTTTCCCCTGGGAAGAAATAAGATCCGCAACACTGCAGGAAACTACTTCAAACAGCAACCTACCTCAAACCTAATGTTATGGTAAGAAAAAATATGAATATGCAGCTGCTAAACTGGGTTCTCAGCTATTGTGAATTAACATGATCACTGACTTCATTGCAAATTGTTGTATATTTTTAAGCTACCAAAGGGTCTTTAACAAAGTAATGCAGTGCCTCTTGGGAATGGGATCCAGAATACTGTTTATCCAGACAAGGAAACAAAATTATTGCCAAAATAAACATGCTTTGTGGCATTATTCCTGTCTGGATCGTGTATGTTTTCTGGAGAATTAAAAAACCCACAAAACAGAAGCCTCAAGGAAAACTAAGAGGTAGCAAAAAGAACAGTCCTGAAACAAATTTAACACTTTCAAAATACAAACTTTTTGCATATAAATGTTGTTTTCTGTAGGTAAAATTGTTTTCTTACATTTGCACTTCTAAAGTGATTTAAAAAAACCCCACAACACCAGCGATAAATGCAGAATGATATTTCTCGGGAATTATATCTAGTAACTGAATAGCATCTCTTTCTCCCATAAAACAATATTAACTCTAAGCTGCTTTGCAGGGGTCATTTTGTTGGCTTGCAGTTCAGTGCATTATGACATTTTAAGACTGTTAACATTAAAGATATAAGCAAACATCAGAGTCCAAGTATGAACTCAACTAATAAGGCATTCTTGAGCAAGAGAATGAATCACATTCAAGTGACCACAACTGTCTAATCCTGCTGCAACTACATTTGACTCTGTGAAGAGGTCCAAAGCAGCAGATTGCTTCTAAAAATCCCAGAGTAAGGAGATCTGTGCAAATGCCACATACAGATGTACACACGTTCCTTTAATAAAAAACTACTCTTTTATCCAGAAACTACTGACAAGGATACATGAGTCTTTGGATATTTTTTTTTATTTCCTGCCAAGAGCACCCTAAACTTCTAAACATTATAAAAACATGAGGCTTTTAAAACTGATTGCTCATGGGAGAAGACAGACTGACCTAGAAATGCAACATTAACTCTACTATATAATGGCAGAAGAGATAGAATACCCATATTTCAGAGTGAGGAATCCATGCAGAACAGCTAAGGCAAAGAGTTTCAGCCTCCATCTCCTGCTGATTGTTTAACACAGCATTTTTTTGCCAGTCTCCAAGGATATGTAGGTTGATGCCTTCCTTCTTCCTTGCTGAATCATGACTGAACACTTATAAAAGTAATTCAAATCTTTTCACACTTTTC
The DNA here is from genome assembly GCA_024733675.1 of Psilopsiagon aymara. Lineage (NCBI taxonomy): Eukaryota > Metazoa > Chordata > Aves > Psittaciformes > Psittacidae > Psilopsiagon > Psilopsiagon aymara. The sequence goes on from JANRGW010039278.1 coordinate 21,768, forward strand.
TACCCTATTTATACCTAATCAATTCTACTTTAAATTTTTGCTTGTCAAAGAATCCTTACTGCAGAAAAATCTTACATGAAAACTTAGAGAAAATGTAAGTATTTTTGAGGACTGGATTCAAAGCACTGTTATTAGTTTGAAGCTATACTCACAACTGAACTCAGTATTGTTGAGAATCACTGAGCAGAAGAGCAAGTAGTAGTCACTAAAGCTATCTGGACAAGAGTGATTTTACACTTGAAAATATGCTGCCAGAATCTTGGGGAATTGCACTTGCTCTAGAAGAAGTCTTCCTCTCAATAGAAACAAAGAAAGAGATTCCTAAACAGCTTTCTCTTTCAGTCACTCTCCCTACTCTATGAAATGCCATGCAGTCCATCTTAATAATTAAAAAAAGAGACATTGCACTAAGGAAGCTCAATAGCTGTTATCATGCCTATGCCAAATTTGATGGTTTATCAATTCTGTTGGCATATGTTTACATTTGTGAAGAAAAACCTTACTGATATACTACGTCTGTGGTAGGCATGACCATTTTCAGGCTGCAGTCATATCATCTCATAAAAAAAACTTCCTACACTTTTCCATAGACAAACATGACTTTTCTTTGTACTATGCATGTTGAAAACATGTTCCAAAACCAGGAATTACAGCAGTGTGGGACTTTTTATTGGTTTTTTGTTTGTTTGGGGGTTGGGTTTTTTTTTTTTATTCTATTGCAGATCTAGAATATATTTATAACAAACAGGAAACACTAAAAAAGAAAGTCTCTCTGCTAGAATGCAATCTAGCCGCTCTTCACTGTTGTTCTCACAATTCTGGAAAATGTTATCTTCTTAAATGAAAAAGTACTTCACTAGTTCTTCTCAAACGCCTCCATGTATCACTATCAACACCAAGCTTTAACAAATCACATAATACCTTAGAGCCTAACTAGAAGACTGTCTGTGATGCCAATTAATGCAGCACTACATGGCAGTTACCAAGGAAGACAAGTAGAAGACAGCATCACAAGATCAGATTACCTACACCTTAAGGCATTTTACATTTTCATATCTCCCAACAGCAAACCTGCCATTTAGAATTCATTCTCTTAGCTGAGACTGTACTCTCTCAGTTTCTTAGTTGATCATTATCTCCATGAGCAATTGCGCTTTGTGTGAGCTGCTGAAAGGTTGCCCAGTGATTAGCATCACCTAATGGCAGTATCAGCTCACCATAAATAATGCACTAACTAACAAATTAGGTATAGACTAGATAAGAAAAACTGTCTCCTTATGGAAAAAGGGTAAACTTTTCCATCCATAAGGATGGAAAGCTGTGAGACACCAACCAAGGGAACAGAATCATGTAGATACTGCCTTACTTCTCTGTGTCTGCATTAGAGTTGAACAAATTTCTAGATCTCCACAGCCTGTAATGTAAGTTTCAACATGCACCTCATACACAGAAGCTGACATTTAAACTGTTGCAGTCTACATGTTTGTCCTACTAGATAACAGATTTTTCATTATGAAAGCATATAAATTGTGGAGTATCATTCTTTAATGGAGACTACAGTATCAGCTATGGGAGATCCTGATACTGAAGGCTGGGGAGCAGGTTCAGATCATAAAGGACAAAGCTGCAATACATTTTAGAGAAATACACCTTTAAAATATCACACTACTTGGTAACCATCAGACAAAATGGCAAAATGTCCCAAGAAGCATGTCAGCAATTCGTCACGCCTTTGTTATTCAAAGGTTCTGAAGACCACAGAAGCAGCAAAGCTGACACTGGCCAGGTACATCAGCATCCTTACCATTTCTGAATAACATCTATTTAAGTGACTGAATAACAGGTGTTTCAGCTAACATTCATCCCATTTAATCCTTTGTGCCTTCTTGAGCTAAGTTAGGTGTGTTGTTTCCTGAGGTTTCCCGCTCTTTCAATAAAGGGAGACTCACCCAGCAGGCCATCCATAGGCCAACCTGCCATGAAGGTGGCTCTCATCAACCAACTCAACCTCTGACTCAGGCACCTCAGTAACATTTGATGAGTGGGATGAACCCCCCAGCCTTAGATCCAAAGGGTCTATGAACACCAATCCATAGCATCCCATACACGAGACATCCTCCAATTATAAAATTATGTTTAGAACAAAGAAAATCCACAAAAACTGTAGTCATTAGAAAAATTTCCATCATTTCCAAGTATCAGGAGTCTGCTCTCTGATTAACACTACCACAGTGCTCATTTTTGTGTGAAAAATCTTATGAGAAGGATAAAGTAAGAACAGATTCTTTCAAGTGGATATCCATTAATATACAAATAATAGCTCATAAACCAGACTTCCCTGGACTAGTTAAAAAACATTAGCTATCTACGATTTTCTGGCACTGGCTATATCACAAGAAATTGGAAAGTTTTCTAGGGAGTCGACCTTGAGGAGGTGACACAATATAAATATATTGGGAAGGATATTATTCAGAGTTTGAGTAATAAATTAGATCATAGGAGACCAGCAAAAACCAAGAGACTCAAAGCCTGGAGCTCTGAAGGAGGAAAGGAGCAGAGCCAGTGCTAGTGAGTAGGAAGGATAAAGGTTACTCTGCAGAGAATGTACAGTTGGAAAGCCATTAAAAACCATACCATTTCAACACTTCTCACTGTGGTTCCTTTAACAATACATAATAGCTGCATAAACTGTTGCACAAGCTGTGTGAACCTAAAATATAGTCAGCATTCTGACTGGTCACGTTCAGTTTCAAGCTGTTAAACTGTGCACCCCGCTTCCCATAGCCATGTACAACCTCACTGAAAGCTTCATGCTGCAGTTGTACCTGACCCTGTGTGCTGAAAGGTACAAAAAAAATCCCTTTGCCCCTATTTTCCCAACAGGCATTCTTGGACCTATAACTTCCAATTAGACTGAAAAAAGGTATGTAAGCACCTAGATATATACATAGCATATAACATAATAGGCTGAATTTAATATAATAAAATAATAAATAAGAGGGACATGGTCGGACACACTGCATGCGCAGAAAGGTAATATTACAGCTTATGGTATGAAGATGAACTTTGCCAGTGGTCTCCAAAGTTGGGTCTGCTCAGCCCAGGTGGTGTGCAAGGTAACCTACTGGGATTCTGGAAAGAAATATGTTTTGTACCATAAATAAATAATTTTTGTGGTTACTTTATCTCATCCATTTTTAATTTCCTTTTTATGTATATGTTATAAACCACACATATACACATGATATATACAGTAGCACACATAACTGATAAATAAATATACATATATTGGAAGTGTGTGCTCTATACAATCTATGGACAGAGGCAGTCTCTCTCAGGGAGAAGTTGAAGAGCTCATGTTCCTAAATTGTGACACGAAAAGTTGTTAAAAGTTCCCCTAAACTTGAAGTATCTGAATAATATCAAATAGAAAATTTTTACTTCCATAGCTCATCTTATAATCTTTAAATTAAACTTAAAACTCAACCAACATGACAAATTAACCAAGTATTCAGCTGAATAAAAGACAGATAAGAAACACTCTCTGTGACTGGGTTTCTTAAAATCCGACCCCAACCTCATTAACATCATCCTGTACAAGCAGCAAATACCCAGTTTTCCTTCTGTTCTCGACTGGAATCCCTCTAAACTTCCTAAGAGGTTTGTAAAAGAACCCAAACACCCCCCACCCAAACCAAACAACAACAAAAATAGAAACAAAACAAAAACCCCAAAACATACACAAACCCCCCAAACTTTACAACTCCCACAGACTAACTTGATTCACATTTGTGAAGTAAATTCCTTGTTGAAAGTTCACAGTTTCCTTTTTAAGAATTCAGGGGGGTTTTTTATGGACAGATAAAAAAAAACCCTACAAAATTTAAATGAGGGTGTTAGGAAGATACAGCTCATGTTCTAAAAGAAAGATACAGAAAACTGTGTCTCCACACTACAAAACAGGCCTCTCAATTACAGTGATAACCAAACCTAAGAACTAATTATAGATGGAATGGATAGGTGAAAAGCTATACAGGCTACACTGTGCAGATACAGGGCAATTATCTGGATCAGAATAAACAGAACCAAAACAGACAGCAGAGAGGCTGAATGAGGAAAAAATGCAATCAGTAGAGCAGCAATAGCTGCTTACTTCCTCTGGTTGTGTGGTGCTCGTAAGGACACATTAAATACAAACTCATTTCCTAAACAAATCTATCCATGATAAGTGCCATATTTTAAACAGTAAAGAAATTTGTCAGACTCTTCTGTGTTTGCATAATTCAAAGGCAACTATTTTCTTTTTTAAGACAAAGCTGGCATATACTCGATCTTCAGTGAAGTGTGTGCAAAGACATTTGGTTTAGCAATAATGAAATGATAGCTGTACAAGGTAGAGTGTTTATTTGAATATGCAACAATGTAATCATTCAAGTAAATGCTCTCTTAGTTCTTTTTTCACAGTACTTCAAGTCAGATGTACATAAACTAATCCCTATAAATTAAAACCATGTACACTAAAATGAAGCATTATGCATTTTAACTTTATGTTCTGTTTTTACTTTAACTTTGAGGGAACATACTCCACGTGGTTTTGAATGGCTGCAGGTGTGGATTTTGTACCATTTCCATTTGTGGTTTTTCCTATGACTGCACATCCAAAAACTATGTTTGCTATAATATATGGTCAGATGAATGTTTTGAGAGCAGATGGACTTTTGCTTCACAGTGATGGTCTGAAGTCTTTAAGGTGAACAAGAGAGTGGAAATGAGTTGCTAACTGACTAGTTTAGCCTCATTAAAATCATTTGGCTGAACAATCCTTTTTCTTTAAATTAGCATCTGGCCTCTGTTAGACTCAGATGGGAAAATGCCAAATTTGAATAATTATTTTAAGGTTATGAAGCAAGAGCTCACAGATGCTTAAGCTGTATGGTAGAAACCAGAACTATTTGTTGATGACAAGTACTGATAAACACATGGGGGACAGAAAGCATTCCTTCTGAACAGATGTGGATAACAACAACAAAATCCTTAAGATATAATTTTTCTTTATAATATGAGTATAGGTGGCCAGTGATTCAAAATGCATTAAGACCCTTAGAGCTGCTCAAACAGCAGTGATCCATTTACATTACAGAGTAGAATTTTAGACCACTAATGATTCAGATTATGAAAGTATACACTACAATACCTGGATTGCAAGTAAATTAACCCTTTTTCCTCTCTGCTCAAATGTACTTTACAGAACAAAGGGAGATTGGAAAAAAACTATTTCTGTTAAACTGATGCTCTTGATAAGTGGTTCCTCCCTATTGTTTCACATTGGCTCTTCAGGCTGGAAAAAACCTTTTTTCCTACTGTCTTTTATAAGACAGAGGATGCAAACAATTCTTAAAGCAGTTCCACAGTTATTTTGTCCTTTTTACTTCATCTATTCAGTCCAATGTCTGAGAAAAAATACTTGGCCTTCATTTTGCTACAGCTGTTACAGTGCTGATGCATGAATAAATATTTCAAGCACGGTCATCAGTTAATACAGACTAAATTTCAAATTGCCAGCTAAAGCAGCGAATAAGCTCTCATGTCCTGATGCTTTTATTTATTTATTTATTTTTACCTGGGAGAGACACTCTGACAGACTGACCAACTTCCTTGATAACTGATGCAGAAAATTTGAAAAGTTAATCTTTCAACCAAGTTGCCTGAGAATTCTGAACTTTTCAAGTTTCTGCCAGTGTCTGTTAAAAGAAAAAATACTTCATAGCAGGAAAAAAAAAAAAAAAAGAAAGAAAGAAAAGAAAAAGAATAAACCAATGAAGCCTGACAGAGCATAAATGATAATTACTCCAGCAGGAGTAGAAGCAAAACTTTTACCAAATAAGGCTACAAGGTAGCCACCAAAGAGAGAGCGAAGGACTAAACTGATATGGTTCTTTCATCATAACTACTTCAGAAAAGGATGATACTATGGCAAGTTCAAGTGCAAAACCTGAGGATAATTCAAAGTAACACTTCTCTCACCCACAGAGAATGTGCAACTGAAAACAGACTATGAATTGTCACATGCTGTTATTGAGCTAATTGGCTATTCCTAAAATAAGCTCATCAATTAGGATACCTGATGGAACAAGATCAAATTGACAAAGAAAGCATTTAAAGTATATTAATTCTCCTCACTTATGTCACAAAAGGAATTAAAAAAAATCATAGAATCATAAATAGTTAGGGTCAGAAAGGACCTTAAGATCATCTAGTTCCAACCCCCCTGCCATGGGCAGGGATGCCTCCAACTAAACCATGCCACCCAAGGCTCTGTCCAAACCGGCCTTGAACACCAACAGTGATGGAGCATTCACAACTTCCCTCTGCACAACATTTGTTATCAATTATTTTAAATCTTTCATTGGAGAAGCTACATGCTAAGTCTCAGCTGAAGTCATAAGAATAATGTTTTTGCTGAGGCACAAATTACACAGATCAGGTGTGATGCCTCATCTACCCAGATTAACAATCCCAAGTAGTAAAACCAACTTCATAATAGAGAACAAAGCTTCTCTTCTAATCTGTTGCCATTCTAGGAAGTCTTACTAAAGCCCAGCACAAGAGAGAGTAAAATACGAGGGGTAGAAAAATGAAGTGTACACCTCAAAGCTGCCAGAGGATTCTGTAAAGCTCATAAATCTACACAAACACTTCTACAAGCCGTTGATCTTTTATATGTCTTCACATGTCACCAGATTTGCCCTCCAACATTATTTACAGCCAATGCCTTTCATACCATGAAATAATGAAAAATCTTCCTCAAATGTCATAGTCACTCATTACATAGTAACTGGCAGCAAGAAAAGGCCATTCATTGCTCCTAGATTTCCTGTCATTCACTTAACTATGGATAAAAATGTGCTGGCTTGCTTACAGGTCACTGCCATTTAAAAAAAATAAATATTAGAAATATAATAATAATAAATATAATAAAAATAAAATGCAATAATAATAAAAAGCAATGCTAACTTCTATAGCAATGATAGAAATTCATGATCTTGTATGTCTGAACAAAATTCTAATATTCTATTAATGTTTTGTAAAGTAATTGCTTTACATTTTCATAGGCCTAAATAATTATGATCTTAGACTCTAATACAGGAAATTCTGCAAGAATAATAATTACATAGTGAGCCTTTTTCTAAGCTCCGTTTAAATAACCTATTGTTTTAAAATATATTGGTCAAAATTTCTTTCATTACTTTCAACAGAAGACCAAATAAAATTTGAGCAGAATGTTTATGCTGCTTCTTGGAAGTTGCTGTCTATACATAATTGGAAACTTCTGGACAAACTCAATTATCCAAAAAACACTTGTACAGAGTCAACACGATGAAACAAGAAAAATTTTGACACAAAATTCCAATAGGGAAAGTGCCAACATCCATTAGGCAATATAATAAGGTGGGTTGGAACTAGATTATCCTTAAGGTCCCTTCCAATCCAAACCATTCTACGATTCTATGACAATTTAAGCATTATTGCAACAGGGTACAGGATATGCAGATCCCTGTGATCCATGTTGAAAGTTTTAAAATTTATTATTGAATCAATAATGTCCTTCGAAATATGAAGGACCAGATATATTTTTACTTTGGACACCATGTCACCAAAAGATGTCTGGCAGATCTTTATTACTGTGTTAACATGGGACCAGAGACAAATGGACATTTTATGGATGAGAAAGGAAGAAAGCAGGATGGATAAACAAGGCTCACAAGGAAGACTGGCTTACTAAGACTGCAGGCCACAACACACACGTATGACATCATTCTCAACCTCCCAACAACTGCCTACAAAGTCCAGTGAAGCTGTAGGAGAAATACTTTAAGGTTCACTCAAAGTTAATGAAACAAGAAATACAGGGTTCCTAAAAATCTGACCTTTTCCCAAAGAAAAGCACACAACAAAATATTCCAGTAACAGCCTAAGCAAACTAAGGCTGTGCACAGCAAAGCCATGAGGACAGACAACTGTGCAGGTTATATGGAAAGGGATCAGAAGAAAAAGGGAAGATAGTGTTAAAAGAGATACTGATGAGGACTGAAGAGCAATATAAAGGACATTAGCAGAGCAACGGTTTTATCACCATTTGTGATAAACCATTTGTGACCAAATTCTATCCTAGGTCTTGGGAAAAAAATATCTTGAACTCTCCTTGGTCCCCCTCTGCAGTATGGGACTGGCACTGTTCAATACCTTTTTCTGTGACACAGGCAGTGGGATTGAGTACAGCCTCAGCAAGTTTGCTAACAACGCCAAGCTGTATGGTGCAGTCAACATGCTGGAGGGAAGGGATGCCATCCAGAAGGGCCTTGACAGGCTTGAGAGGTGGGCCAATGCCAACCTCATGAAGTTCAACAAGACCAAGTGCAAAGTTCTGCATGCAGGTCAGGGCAGTCCCAAGCACAAATACAGGCTGGGTGGAGAATGGATTGAGAGCATCTCCGAGGACAAAGACTTGGGGTGCTGGCTGACAAGAAGCTCAACATGAGCCGGCAGTGTGCACTCACACTGTAACAGGCTGCCCAAAGAAGTTGTGGATGCCGCACCCCTGGAAGTGCTCAAGGGCAGGTTAGATGGGTCTTTGAGGAACCTGGTCTAGTGCAAGATGTTCCTGCTCATGGCAGTGGAGTTGGAACTAGACAATCTTAATATCCAACCCTAACCATTCCATGATTCTACTTCCCTGTTTGACAGAGATGCTGACAAGTGCTCAGATACAAAATGCCTACAAAAAGACATGCATGTAACTTCTAATTTCTCATGTATAACAGTTTCAATAAACTGCTTTCAAGGAGATAGAGGACAGCAAGGAATAGTGAATTTAAGACCAGGTATTAAATGACTGCTTCCTTTACTAGGTTCTGTTGCTTGTGCAATGAATGTTGCAGTGATCCTGTGGAAAAAAAGAATGTAAATATATAATTACATATGCACAATGGGGAAAAAATTAAAGAGCATGAAGAACATTAATTTGGGCATTTCCTAATTCCGTACTGCTTCATTTTACAGTTACAAATTAATCACTGTCCTCCCATTCTTTACAGAATGAAAATTCATTTCAAAATCAGGTATTTTGGAATGTAGGATAATTCTGTGGTGAAACAGGACGCATGACTAAGTAATTTCAACAGTGAATGAGACAGAAACCTCATGTTATTCTATACACATCCTCTCCTATGCACATATATCGACTCTGTTTTACAATTCTTTGTAGACTTATCAGGACTGAAATACCATGCAAACTGCACAAGCATCAATCCAGTAGAATAATGAGAATCACCTATTCAGCAGAAGTTTCCACTCATATTAAATGCTTTCATTCTCTAAGCCAGATATTAGAGGTTGGTTAGTTTAACTGTGCAACATAGCCCATTCACAAAATGAAACCGCAAGAAAACCCAGTTTCACTGGAGCAGACTGGCAATCAACGATACCCTTCCTTTTAAATACCAAGCTTTCATCACCTTCAACTGAAATGCTAGAGCTCTTCATGAGACCAGCCAAAATCTCCACTACCTGCAAAGCTGCATTCCCCAATGTGTTTCTTGTTGAGGGTTTGATTTTAGTAGCTTATCCATATCTTATGAAATTTTCAGGAAACAGGATTTGTTTCTTGCCTGGGCTCACCAATACCAAGTTTCAGTTGAAATGAGGAATTAAGTGAATTCTAAGAATCTGAAATAACCTACAGGAAAGCTTGAGCAGCTTTAGTAGAGGCACTGCAACTTACTCTCTCTGAAATAGAGTGTCAACAAAGTTCATCAGAAAGTTTCAAACAAACACAAATTTACTCTGGCTCATTATCAGAAATAATGGATTATTAAGGACAAAGCAAAGTAACGGTTAACTGTAATCTATTTTCAGAAAATATAAATTCGGTCTTGTGTACTAGAATGCTTCTTCTGCTAGAGAAATGCATTTAGATGTAACCACCTAAAGCAGTTTCCTAATTTCCCTATTCATAGTAGGTATCCAACATTAGTAATAGGAATTAAGTTTTCCAAACAGGGCATATGAGTTTATCTTTTCTGGATTTAAAAAGAGCAGACACTTAAAAAAGGAAACATACTGAAAAAGTGCTGTTCATTGCCTTAAGTATTTTCTGACATGACATTCCGTCTCATGATTGTACTTTTAAAATGTCAAATTATCAGAATTATTATTTCTATGCATTTTGTATGGACACTAAGTAAACAAGTTTAAAATGGGGACTTAAAAGCAAAAAGCACAAGTAAAACAATATAGATGTTAAAAAATATGACAAAACTAAAGTATATCAGAAGGCCCAAGTTCTGCTTTATATATCAGGTGACATGCCTATCAGGACATACCTAAGCTAATGAGAGATGCTTATGAGAGAATAGAAATAAAAATTATTCAGTAGTACATATTTTCAACCCTGATTCAAAAGCTCCTGAAAATGTGCTATCAGTGAAAGAACTCAATGTACAGGTGCAGAATCTTTTCTCTCTGGCAATTAAGAAGTTTACTCAGCATTTTTATTTTTAACTGGAGAGCCCTGAAGTCACAGGGCTCTACAACCTCATTCCCCTTCTGAAAAAATGAGGACACTTACTGCTGCGGTGAATGCTTTTGGTCTTTTAAAGGTAATAAGGAAGACAGGTAGCCACAAGGAGGTTAAAAAACCCCTATACATGTGTAGCGACTTGTTTTCATACATTTCTAAACACAATGCTCCCTTATCTTTCCATCAAATAGGCTGCTTTTGTTGAATATTTCTAGCAGCCTATTGTATACAGTGCATCATGAGCTTCATGGCCTGAGGCCAGGAAGGAAGGTGTGGAACACGTCTTCACAGGTCAATTTCCACTCCCCAAGTTTTCAAGTATTTGAGAGAAGGTCATGTTACAGCACAGATTTACATAGCAGAGAAATTACATGACTGCCCCTTCTCAGCATTTCATAATTTCAATTAAAAAACAAGGTCAAATGAAGGGGGGGGGGGAGAACAACTCTATCCTTTCACAATAGTCAGAAAATTAAAAAAAAATCATACTTAGTGTAGCTCTTGTCAAAACATTAGTAAAAATCTGTATTGACAGTAAACACAAGTTCAAAGTATTTGATTTACCATTCCTTCACAAAAACCTTTTTTTTTTGTGCCTCAGAACAGCCAATAAACAAACACAAAATATGCTGTATTGCTCCTTTAAATCATCATGTTTATTAGCTTTAATCCAAAATACACATATTTTTACAAACATGCATATCATTAAGGAATATATTATTAATTCCAAGAGCTTTCACTCACAGTCTGATAGTCTAGTAGGAGTGTTAAGGGAGGGAACTGCTCTTCGTATTATCTGTCCAGATGAAAAGAAGAACAAATTGGAATAGCTTTTCCCCCCTCAGAGACTGAAATATAGCACACTTCGCAAAAGGGTAGTATTGGTGAGCCTCAGCACTGCCTGACATGTTGTTTATACTAGATGGAGACTAAAATTACAGTGTTCATATCTGGCATTCTTTAAGTACAAATTGGCAAAATAATCAACTTTTTTTTTCCCCTCAAAAAACAATACTACGATATTTTTAGGATAACAACAAAATACTATACTAAGAGCACATAAGGATATCATAAAGTGAAACAACAAGTTTAAAAGTGTTTAGATAAGTATCTATAGATCTGTATTTTTCTTAGCTTGCAAGACTAATACTTGCACACAAATTCCTACTAAAATTCCTGTTTAAATATGCTAATCATTATCCTAGATAGCTCTCAGAATTTGTTCCAACACAGTCAAGCAGCTGTAGGGTTTAGACTGACATACTGCTGATACTCTTACTGAGCAAGCAGAAAGAATAAACAGAGAAGAGACTGGCTTCAATAACTGCAATTAGCCTTCACATTATTTCAGTTTCTAAAAAATGACAAATATGTAACCTGATTTACTCTCAGCAGTAATAAAAAGTTTCAGGCTGATGTATTCCTAAAAAGGGCTGTAGTTTTAAGGAACTCCTGAACAATCTATTGAAGACAGATTTACTGTGTTAGCTAGATTATATGTGCATTTGATATCCATTCAACAAGCAAAAAGGAGGAAACAGAACTTTTTGTGGATTCTGACATTTTCTCTGTTTACCAACACAAACTCTGAGGGATGAAGTTTACCAAAAGCTTCAGCTTAGCAACTCACAGCCCCTGCAGCTGAAAATTCAGATGAAAAATATGGGAGTTTTTCTCTATGACACAAAAGGAACTTTTGGGAACATTTCTGAAGGATACCAGAAAGCTTGTCTAACATACAATGATTCCTACTCAGCACAGCCCTCCAAACAAAGAGTAACAGATGCACAACTGGTATTAATAACAAAAAATCTCCTCCCTCTGTTAGTCAAGAGAGGACAGCTAAGGACAAATACAGTTTCAGGGTACTTACCTACTCGGAAGTTAGTGGCTGTCAGAGTGTCAGCAGCATGGCCGTTTTCACTGATGAGGGTGGTGGTATTTCCCTTCTCACAGTTGTTCTGACAGTTGCCTTTGGTACAAGTCACTTTACAGATACTGGGTGTAAAGACCACCTTGATACGACCAGTGTGATTTCCCACTGTCAGTGGAGGCAAAGAAATAAAGAAAAATAAACAGATCACTTTGGTATCCATTGATCCTTCAAAAAGTTTTGGGAAAGGAAAAAAAAAAAAGGCAGGGGGGGGGGGGGGGAGAAGAGAAGGCAACAGGTCTACAGGAGAAGGGCAGTCTGCAGTGCTCTCTCATAGATCTCCAGTGGTGTCTCTGAAACAGGAGTAGGAAGCTTAGCAAACAGAACTCCGGGATCCACTCCAAAACCACATTTAAAGTCAAGTCACTGGAGTGGGATTAGTAATCACAATGCTGCACTTTATTCACAGGCAGACAAAGAGCAATACCAAGGGCATGACAGCTTAAATAGCCAACCCTGACAGGCAGATGTAATGTAAAGAGGCTGGCTGTGCACCTAGGGGTGAATAAACTCTTGTGTCCTCCTGCATACTTTTCCTGTTTCTGCACTTATTAAGTCACTATTTGTAGCTCGACCCCTGGAAATGTTTTAGGCATGCGGCATGTCTGAAAACATCTGTCTCAAATCTCCTGGCACCCCAGCCCGAAGTGGTCAAACCTTGTGACGCAGCTGCCGGGACCCATTTTTTCACAGATTTTTGGCACTACTTTTCCACAAGGATTTACGTATTATAGACTGAGCTTTGCTGTCAGCCTTTTTATAAGTAATAAATAGTTCAGAGAAAAAAAGTATCAATGCTTTAAAATACTGGTTCTGAACTCAAAGATCAAAAATTATTAGATAGTTCTTTATATACATACATATACACACATGTACACATACAGGCATTTTTTAAATTTGAATGTAAGAAAGACTGAGCAAAGACTAATTTTAAATTGAGGTAACTAAAAGAGCTTGTTAAAGAATTTCATTTAAAAACAGATGTAAAGCTGAAGACAAAAAGAAAGAGATTAAAACTATTCATTGGGAAAACAGAACATATTCCATTTGCAATTATTAAAAAAACCAAAACATACAGTTTGTCCTCTGTGCACTTACTTATTAATAAATTCAGAAACCTTTTGTAAATATATCACAGTATCTTCATGGAAATATTGATAAACAATTTCATACCAAACCTAACATTTCCAAGAAATGATGCACATAAAGAGAAGAACCTCCAATTCCCTTCCTAAAGTTGCAGAAATAAAGAAGTTCCTGGACAGTTGTCTAACCCAGTTTCTGAAATACCCTCTGGACAATTTTTTTTTTCTTTTTTAAATCTCAAGAAAATGAAAAAAGTCTTCCCACTTCAAAAGAATATGAATTCTTCGTATTTGTCTTTTCATACACAAATAAAACAATTGTGCCAACTGTTTTGTCTAGAATAACAGCATTGCTCCATTTCAACAGCAGCTGTAATACAGATGCTTCCACCTTATTTCTCCCTAAACAAAAGCTGGAAAAAGCACAGCCCAGACAGACACAGGAATAACATATCTCAATTAAAGGCTTGTACTGTGATTTTAGTCAACATAGAAGACACCTTGGGTTCTTGGATGCCAAATTAAAATTATTAATGCACCTTGCCTAATCAACAGACATAAGTAGCTTATGAACTGCTGAGTCTAGAAATTAAAAGCCTTCCTTTTGTCAAGCACAGCTTCACAAGCAATACAAAGATGGCAGTATTTTATTTGCAGTTTTATATACATATTTTTCCTAGAAAAGCCCACTCCATGTTATATTTTCAGATGTTTTAACATTTTTCCTTTAGGATGTGATCTAATTAAAAAAACATGGTTAGTTGAGTCACACAGGTCAGCCCTGCCTACACTGTAAAAACCAGTATTGGGGGACCCACACAAGGTTTCCAGCTTAGCTTAAAAATAAATAAATCCATAATTAAATTCTCCTTAGTATTCTGTACTATGCTGCTGAATTGTAGTGAAATTTGGACATAATCTTTATAATGAAAATAATATCTTATTTTAAAAATAATGTTTATTGCATAGTTCAGATTTTACTCAAAAATCTGTAGCGTAAATTTCATTTTTTGTTAGAAGGGGTGCCTGAGTCAATTACAAATTTACCTCTTATCCCTTTTGGCTGAGAAGGTATTAGCACATAAGTCTGGGAGTAACAGAGCAGGAAAAGCTGTTGAACAATACCTTCAAAAACATAGGCCAGTACCTACAGAGGTAGAGTATCCATGACAGAATATTTTAACGCTGCTGTTTAGGGAAGTAAGAAGTCTGAAAAACAACACTATATAAGCCCTAGTCCCTACAAATATTCACATCATAATTCAGCAATATTTTTGCTATAAAAACTTCAATTCTCACCAATATTCCCTGTTTCCTAGTTGCAAAAGAGCCAGAAATAAGACAGATTCATATTCTTTTGACATGGGAAGTTTTCCTTAGATTTATGAAAACTGTAATGAAACTATTATTTTCATCTCCTTGCCTAGCAGGCCACATCTTTTAGCTTTCCCAATACTTCTTAAGACATTTGGGGGGGATACAAAGCTAATGATGGCCTCTGAGCTGAAAATTAAGCAGCAGTTGAACCAAGGCAGAAAACTTGCTTCATCCTTTTCTGTAATTGTATCTAAGGAAACAGAACTATCCTCATGCATCCTAAAGTTTAGCAACCTTAATAGTGAGCATAATACCTGTAGATTTAAATTGAAAACAAACCACAAACCCTTCTCCTGAAAGGGAGCTTTTGGCAGAAACACTGCTAGGTTAGGCTCTTGGGCTTCCTTGAATCCTCTCCCTCTCCCTTCTTTTTCCCCCTCACTCTCCTCCAAAGAGGGGATGATTTAATTCTGAATAAGAAACTACATCATTCAATATCTCTTAGCTGCATTTTTAAGGTAGTGTACAGATTATTTTCCTCTTTAAACTCCAGAAGATTTACTGATGATGCCATTGTGACATAGACATGACAAGATCTGCAACTTAGCTTATCTCAGATTCATTTCTGGAGAAAAATTATGGTGCTACAGCACTGCGACATACCTGGAATCATATTTTATAGAGATACATACAGACATGTATCATAAACTCTTAAAAACCAATTTTAAACATGTGGAAATGAAACACCTCACTCTGCTCTTAAGTATAACACCAGATTGAAGAAATACAAATGTGAGACCAGATAAATAAATTAGCCTAACCAAAAGCAACAAAAGCAGAAGAAACAAACACCAAATAAATAGCAAAGCAACTGAAAAAAAATATGGCAGAACTAGGGATATACTCAGATTGATGTTATAATAAAGATAGGACAATCAGAATTAATAGTACTGGCTAAAGCTTCATCCCTGAGTTAGGCAACAAATTCATAATGAGGAGGCTCAGCCAACTGCATAATCATCCTGGCTCATACTGCAGGCTCCCTTATACCTAAGAACTCTTTGATACATTTGTCAAAGGAGATCAGTGGAAGAAAGTACCCATAATTTCCAGAATCTGTGAAAGTCTCTTGAGCCAGGCTCAAAAAAAGAAAGATGCATGGGTAAAATGATGAGATTTTAGTTGAAACTGGCACTGCATGTATGTGATTTTCTTTCCATCTCTGTAAGTTACTATGATACAATACTATGAACACAGCAAGCTCCTGCTGTGATTTAGTAACTACTGCAGGAGAAATGGAAAATTTAAGCAAAAAGCTTTCTTCACAGAAACCCTCTGCCCCCACTGTCCATTTTCACAAACTAATATTTTTTTTCTTCATAAATAGAAGAGGTGGATGAGTTAAGATAAGGGGGTAGCAGATTTTAGGTCCATATGGTCACAACAGCTCACACAAGCTATGCCTGGGTTGCTTAAAAGGAAGGGTTCCTCCTCAACCTCCTGGGTCCTTTTGTCTGCAACAGTACTTAGCCTTCGTTTCTTTCTAAAAGAATTTCTATAAACACATTTTTTCTTGGTTTTATGGCTGCCTTCACAGTTCCAGCATTCTGCAAAAATTCAACTAGACAGGATTCAATAGCTGCAGTGGATCTCAGATGATTTGTGGCATGTCCCTGTTTTGCGGGAAGACAATGGGCTAGCAACACTAGTGAAAGCAGAACTGGTATTCAGTTTAAAAGACTGCTACATTGTACTGTCTCATAGGTCAAGTAGGGCAAAGAAAAAAATATTCTAATATGTTGAAAAACTTATTATGTTATTGTGTGTACGATGTTCCGTGCTTCACAGCAGTCTTATCAGAAGGATCAAAATCACAAGAAGTGGCTTATACTGTGGACTTGGCTGGTAGGGCTTACACATACCGCTCCCCTAATCCTTGCACAAAACTTCTTATGGATTCTGCTTTTAAAATGGTTCATGTTTTTGTGGTTTGGATTTTTCTTAATACTTCACTTGTGACAAATCCTGAGACAAATATCCTGAGGAAACAGAACTAACCAAACTGTAGGCTTTCCATTAGTACCCTGTTTTCATGACATCCTACTTCTGCAGTAAACCCAGTATGTTTTCATATGTGTGTCTACACAGAATGTCACCAGACCTGGAGGTTCTGCCTTAAGATTACATTTTCTTCCCAAAGACACTAGATTATCTCAGGCAATTTCATGTTCTCAAATTATAGCCATGCTGTATGAGAAGAACTTGGGCATGAAAATCTATCTTCTCAAATAAAAGCTAACAAGCTTTTAAATAGCAAATAGACTTGACATTTTTAATTCTCAGATGACCAGCTCCCTTCCTTTATTCTTAAATGCTGACATAAAAAAAAAAAAAAAAAACAAACCACAAAAAAAGGATAGAAGCAGAAAGAAATTACCTATTTCCTAAAACAGGGGTCTCTCAGTTATTTTACTATTCCACCTGGTTTAGTCCTCACTACTAGATATGCTTGGTCAGCCAAAAGGAAAGCTGACTTTGTACAAAAATCAACCATGTAAGTAAAACAGTTAAACTTGTAAAACTATTGTCAAATGACCTTTTTACACTTTCGATAATATATGAGGAAGTTCTGTCGTAGTCATGAATTTTAAACAATCACCCACCCCACCCAATTCCCAAAGATCAGAACAACTCGAAATTTGGCTATCATATGCTTAGATACATCAGCATCTGGAAGATTTACTAATGCTAAGAGGTAAGGCAGAGAGGAGAGGGAGGAAATCAAAAAATGAGGAGAGAGATAAAGACACATTAGATTCACATACAGTGCAGAAGCAGATCTCCCCTAGATTTCAGAAAACCCACTGAGAGGTATACAGACTTTGCTAAGTACATAAGGGACTGAAAGAGATTGAAAGATCACCTAATCTGCCCTCTCCTTGCTCCCAACACAGGATGGAACAGCAGCATTACACAAAAAGTTGGTCCAGCCTATTCTCAAAACTTACTATAAAGCAGATTCCACATCCTCCCTAAGTAACATATTCTTGTGCCTCAATCTCTCTTATTATAAAGATATTCCCAATATTTAACTCACATTTCCCCTGTTGCAATTCAGGTGTATTATTTGCCAACAGCAAACTCTGAGAAAACCTTACTCTTCTGTGGATCATTTCTAACATACTTGACAACTGCTACCATGAATCTCTCTTTCTCATTTCTCCAAACCAAAACATTCTAAACTTCTTCAGTCTAACAGGCCATATTATGCAGACCTCCATTATTTCTTGTTTTGCTTTTGATATTACTCACTTGGTCCTCATCTTTCTTCAAATTCACTGTTCAAAATTAGACAATACTGCAACTGAGGTCTGATGGGCATCGAGGAAAGCAGCAGAATTACTTAATACAGCTTACATAAAATGCTTCTGTTGGTATTGGTATAATTTATATTTCTCCCCCAACGGTCCACATCATACGCAGAACCAGTTTGCAGGCTAGGCCAAAGGGGCACAGATCTCCCAAACCCCTTTTTGATCAGCTGATATGGATTTCATCCCAATGAAGCAAATATGGAACATACCTTACATGACCTCAGCAGGACTGAACTCAGCCATTACACTGCTCTGAAAATGGGACTAGAACCTTCTGCATTCAAACCTAAAGACCAGGTTAGGTTTGTCTTTCTCTAAGTCACAAGCAGAAACAAGTCCGAAAATTACATGGATTCAAAAAGGCAAGGCACAGCTGCTGAGTAATTTCATTTCTGGCTTCGATATAAAAAGCTCATCTTCAGACAGAGCTCTGCATCTTGGCTCTTTCCAGAAACTTTGTTACAGTGTATTTGCACACGTCACACACATCAGTGTACATTTCACAGGGAATGAAAGAAGTTAGACAAGGTAATGGAAATAAGACGATGCAGCTCTTTTTCACCAAAGATCCAATAACTTCTCTGTTGATTAAAAGTATTCCCCACAGTTCTGCAAGAGGGGGGGTGTACGTGTGCATATCGAAGCAAACATTTTGAACAAGGCAGCAGTATGACAAGCGGTATGTAGACAGCTATAGCTACACATTACAGGCTCACACAAACATAGAATACTTAGGGTTGGAAAAGACCTTAAGACCATCTAGTTCCAACCCCCATGCCATGGGCAGGGAAACCATCCACCAAACCATGCCACCAAAGGCTCTGTCCAGCCTGGCCTGGAACACCACCAGGAAGGGAGCATTCACAGCTTCCTTGGGCAACCCCTTCCAGTGCCTCACCACCCTCACAGTAAAGAACTTCCTCCTTATATCCAATCTAAACTTCCCCTGTTTAAATTTGAACCCGTTACTCCTTGCCCTCTCACTACAGTCCCTAATGAAGAGTCCCTCCCCAGCATCCCTAGAGGCCCCCTTCAGATACTGGAAGGCTGCTATGAG
>JANRGW010039279.1:20415-35822 GCA_024733675.1 Psilopsiagon aymara
CACCCACCCCTCTTCCCCCAGGAAACACTTGGGAAGAAAGTGAAACTTTAAACTGAACTGAACTATTCCCTTCAAGTTGAACAATCTATTCTTTCCAGGAGCCTGTTCATGTATTCACAGCAGCAAGCTTAACAGCAATATCTTTAATAGAAAAAAGGGAGCGCACAAAAACTGAAAGACAGAGTGGTTGCCTGAGTGGACAAGACAGAAGGAACACAATGCAGTTAAATAGGTGGGCTTAGCACAAGTACTGAGCCATTCCAGAAATGTGTACCAATTTTGCCTTGTTTTCTTTTAGTTGCAGCTGCTGGCCTCCTCCTTTGGAAGAAAAGGGGCAAGAAGTGAGGATGGGATCAAGGAACTGATTCATGTTTGGATTGCCAGAGGTATCCATAGAGAAAGAATTTCAGGAGCCCTGAGCTGAAATACTGTTTTAGCAGCGTATTTCCCATGCGACTACAACCCCACCTGCCCTCAACAACAACCTGTGCAGGATGTGAGGTCTTTTCATTGCAGTGGACAAGTACATGTTTGAAGAACCAATAGTGTCAATGCAGGATATTTAAAGTAAATATTGAAAAAAAAATTGAAAAATGTTGCAAAGACTTCATGAAAATGAGAGTAACAGCTTCTTAGGAGTCTCTGCAATCTGTCATGTAAATAGAAAAGATAGAGACATCTGCAAGAAACTTCTAGTAAATATGGGGATACAATTCATATTGTTTATCCTGCACCCAAAATATTGCACTGTGTTTGTTTGTATCTTGGTGCTTTAGCAGCAAGTGAAAGTGAGAAAAACTGCAGTCATCATCCTCAGTTTGAAGTGTTCTTTAAAGTTTGCCCTTAATGACTTAATTATTTGTCCACCTGATATACAGTGCTCTAAAAGTGTGTGCCTAGAGCTGAGCAACACCTCTACAGAAAGAAACCAGTTTGGCAAAATATCAGAGAAAAAAAGATTCTGCTTCAAAACCAGCTATCTGCAGGCTGTGACTTTTCCCAAGGAGTAAAATAAAAAATCGTGCATTTGCTTATCCAGATAAAAATTATGTCATTTCAAAAAATATCAAATCCTTAAAAAAAAAGAAAAAAAAGAAAATGCAACAAGTGGTTCAGCTCCTTTTAAGTTACATCTTTGAAAGCAGAAAATGTTGTGGCTTAATCTTAAAAAGTCTTGTCTGTAGTGAATTGTAAATATTTTAAATCATCAGGCAATTCCAGTGGTTGCTCTTCATCTCTTCATTTATCTGCTTTTTTTTTCCCCCAATCACTGTAATGTCTAAAAATCTTGATGCTATAATGAATGCTGATACTACAGTAGATGTATGAATTCATATCTGAAAATTTATTGTCAGATGGGAAGTGTTACTAGTCCTTACCCTTCCTGGTGATATTCTGCTGTAATGATGCCAGTGGTCAACACGCAGTAAGAGTGACCTCTCTTTATCTGTACACACACTGCACATGTTTTTTCGTATTTTTTGGGGCAGTTGCTATAAACATTAAAGCAAGTCTCCAGATCTTAACTACTTGAAAAGTGACAGCAAAGGCAGAGACCTCTTGTAAGCCTTGAAACCGGCTGTGACTCCTGGTTCTGGGCCAAGTGGACTTCAGAGTGTGAGGAAGCATTTTGCTGAGCAGTCTTTGTTTTTTCTCCTCTGGAAAAAAGGTTGGTGGTTGGCTGGTTCTCTTTACATATTGTTTCTGTGGCAGTTGCAGAACCATTAGCGGCGCATATACCCCTGCTTTATGGTATACAGACAGTCAAGGAGATGGGAAAAGATGCCTTGCAGTCTAGCCTGTTATTAATGTGTCTGCTTCTTTAAAAGGTCAACCTATTTTAACAATCAATTCTGCGCGAGAAATGTTTTTTGAAATGAGTGCTGTGATATTCTTCTGATTTTGATTCTCTTAACCCCCCTGTAAAGTAATAGAAGTATAAATATTAAACATCCCATTTCCTTTACAGCTTGGATTGATTGTGGGTGGAATTCTGACAGCCAAAGTGATTCATTCTCCAAAAACAAAGAAAATTGCTTTGTGAGAGAGTAATAAAGTTCAACAGAACAAATAAGGATGTGTAAAATCACCGGTACCAGACCAAAACCTAAATTGCTATGGTGTTAGAATTCAAACAGCTGTTCTGCCTAAGGGAAAGATGTGGATTTGTCCCCACAGATCATGCTTTCTGCTCCCTACTTCAATCCTTCTCTGTTCCACTTTCCACTGGGATCTTATACTTGGACCTTGGTTTTGCATCTGAGCACCACATAAACAAAATTCCTTATGGGACATCTTCGTAGGCTCAAAAATTTGTTGTGTGGGTTTGATTGTGAACCAGGAGCTAATACTGAGAAGAGCACATTCTACAGTGATTGTAGACCTGAGTGCTGAGTTTATTCATTCTTTGCTAAAAGACAGATTTGGTAGGAAAAAAAAAAAAAACAAACCCCAGAATGAGCATTTTCCAACAAGTGCAAATGCATTCTGATCTTTTTTATGCTTGTTTGTTGCAAAAAAAACGTGGCTTTGATGGCTTAACGTCTTTTAGTGGAGTGTAATTTACCAGTATTTGTCCTATCAGCTGTGAGAATCTCAGGATCAGGTTGCATGCCAGGGCAGCAGTGAAACTGTTCTAATGACTATACCCATTCAGCTGTGGGCTCTATTGTATAGCCAAATGGTGATTGTCTGACTTTCAGAAATTGTCTGACACACTGAGTTGCTTGAAAATATACTCTTTCCTCCTATATTTCCAAATTCCTGGCCATGAGCACCTTTATTTTTTACAATTTATTTTTGACAAAGGATGAGGAAAAGGCTGAGGTACTTAATTCTTTCTTTGCCTCAGGCTTTAATAGTAAGACTAGTTGTTCTCTGGGTACCCAGCCCCTGAGCTGAAGACATGGACAGGGAGCAGAATGAAGCTCCCGTAATCCAAGGAGAAATGGTTAGTGACCTGCTGCATCACTTTGGACCCACACAAGTCTATGGGGCCAGATGGGATCCACCCAAGGGTACTGAGGGAGCTGGTGGAACACTAGGAAACCAAATGCCTTTTTCTACTAAGACAGATATAGTATGGCTAGAAACAGTATGATAGTACCCACACTCTAAGGCTGACGGACGTTGACATTTGACACAGTACAGTTATCAGTATGGTTGGTACGTAGTTTGTCCTTCTTGAAGACAGTTTCCCTGGCTAGCCTGCCAAGGAGGAAATTGCATGTTGATAATGTGGTTTGGAGGCTATGACCATTTGTTTAGAAATTGGATTAAAGTCATCCGCTTTTTCATTTTATTGCACAATAGAAAGCTGTTAGAGTAATACCTTTAAATCATGTGCAAGTAAGTATCAAGATGGAGATGAAAGAATTTCATATTTCAGCAAGTCTCTACCATTTTTTACCCTTCCTCACATCTTCACAGTATTTTTAAGTATTTAGAGCTAATTAAAACGAAAATTGATCTGAGAAAGAGAGTTTCAGTCATATTCTTTTTTATGATTTCTCAGTAAATCTCTGCAAGGTCCGTCTTCCCTAGAAATACAATGGAGGGGAAGCTGGATTGCTCTGGAATTGGTAATATGATGTAGTCTCTTTTATTTCTGCATTGTCAGTACAATGCCAGTCTAAGTCTGTATGACTAAAAGTTGTTACTATCTGATGGCTCTTCAGTGGGCTATTGGAAATGAGTTTCATGGTTCCAGTTTCCTGCAGTGAGACATCCACATCAAAAAAGCCTTCATTGTGCTTGGCAGTACTAATTGGCACCCTTGTCACCAGCCAAGGAGTATAATGGGCTGATGGTAGTCCCTTCAGATCAGAGCTTAGGGACACTGCTGTTGAAGCTTTTATTTCTGCTCCCTGAGCAGTATATTTTTTTTGTGGACAGACAGAGACATTTCAAGAGCTGTCAGTTTGGTACTTTTTTCCACAAGTTACTATATTCTAATACAAAACAATTTGTCAAAAAATTAGCAGAGATTTACAGTGGTTTTGTGTTTCAAGTACTGCATTTTTAACAATGTTGTTTAGAACATATTAGAATTTGCTATATTTGTACACTTAAATGTTGTTGATAATTTTTGGGAACATTATTAAAATCATGCAGTGTCTTAGGTGCCTGTGTGGCTTCCACAGTATCACAGAACTCTATCTTCTTAAGGTATTCTTATTGCATCTTTTTGAGTCTTGAACACCTAATCTTGTCATTTTAGAAAAGTGAAATAAGGGATGTGGCCAGATATCCTCCTCCATATCCAATTCAGTGGCCTCTAGAAATCTGTCTTCAGCTGCCCTCCTCCTAGAAGTTACTGTCTCCACTACTGCTCCAGCAGTGCAGTTCGTACAATGTCCCTGGTGTCACTTTAGAGAAAATCAGACTCTTTTAGACCACCCAATTATTCTACTAGAAATAGCCTTGCTATTTTGCTTGAATACAGTTGTATTTCATACAAACCTTCACCAGCATTTACATAAACTCATTAAATTCTTAAAGTGTACAACAGTGAGGTCCTAATCCCTTCTTCTGCAAGGTGGAACCAAAAGGGAAAGTTTTTCCAGACTGGGGACACAAGAAACCTAACTTTGATTTCTAGGGTAAAACCAAAGAAACCGAAGCAAATGCACATTTAGGCAAGTGTATGTTTAGATATTTACTACTGGATAGTTAAAAAGGATTAATGCTATTAACAGAACTCATTGCAGAGTCAAAGTAAGACCCAGTTCAGTAGGATACATATTCTTTAAGGATATGAATGCTTCTTTAAAGTCAGTAAGATTGTTTGCATATTTAATCTCAGGCACATGCTTATACAAGTTGGTGAACTGAGTTTTACAGTAATAACATCAATAAAAAAACTATTAAAAGGTTTAAAGGAAAAAGAACACTGTTTGGGGAAAAGATAGAGAGCAGGAGAGAAAACAAGTAAGAAAGGGAAAGAGAATGATGGAAAGAAGAAAACAAAATCAGGAAGAAAAAAGCCTTACATTTCTATTCTTTTGCTAAAGCCAAACATTTAAGATTCTATAATGTTTCAAAAATTACTTTTTGCTTTGAATATTTTCCCTTTTATCAGAGCATGAAGTACCAAATACTATAAGAAATGTTTTAATATTAATTTTGGCCATGGACAAAACCAGAAATGTGAAAAATCTCACTACCAGCAATCTTTCACATTACATTTCTTTCCAGTTTGAAGTTTCAAGCAGTTAGGATTAACACTTGATTTTAGATCCTAATCAAAATTGAACTTGAACCTTTTCAGGTAATGTCATCACTAATTAGGAAAGCTGAGCCTGTGTTTACAAAATAATAAATATCTATTGAGAGCTACTTTTTTAAGGGTATAAGTTCCAACGAACTTCCATTATGTCACTCATCAGCAAAGTGTGATAAATTAAATGGTGGAAGTCAGTATCACAAGCTCTAATCAGGGTGAAAATTTAGTGCTTATAATAAAAGCCTTTTATATTCTTAACTGCTTAGGTCCTTTTTACAGTATTTATAACTGTGATATCAGAACAATACCCATGATCTCTGGAAATCTTCTTTTCCAGTCACTGGCATTCATTAAGAATGAATCTGACAGTTTGTGTTCTAATAATTATGATGAAGTAAAGAGTAATTATAGAATTTTACTATTAAGCAGTCTATGTTCCTAATGAGAATAGTAGCTGAGAAAAACATTTATGAATTGCCTGTATAAGAAAAATTGCTTTCAAGAAAAAGGGAAAAAAAAAAGAATGGCAAGTAACTTCTTGGAAGAGAAGGAGCTATCTGATATCCGTGGTTTTACAAATTACCAGATGTGAATTTTCATACTTCTTCTGATGTGTGTGCCATTAATCACTATATGAACTGGTACAATAAACTTGACACAGGCTTGAAACATTAGATATATGTTTGCATGTATTATCTGTAAAGAAAACAAAATCTGTACTATTACAAAGTACCTTAATAAATGGACAAGTCCCCTCTCATAAGGCTAAAGGAAAATATTAAAAAAGACTATTTCCAAAAGAAGATAATAAAAATTGAAATCTCTTTCAGTAATCACAGATATCTGAATTAGAAAATGATAGCCATAGGTGTTTCTTTTCTAATAATATTATAAAACACATATCATTCGCCAAAATAACTATACCAAGACCTAGACCTGTTTTTCCAGTAAGTTCATTAGTTGAAAGAGTTCAGTCATATTTTGCCATTTTGAGTTAGGGTCATTGCTGTTGCTGAACAGCTTTATTAAGGTTAAGGAAGGCATGGTATCCCACAATACCTGAAGACCTATAACCATTAGTAAGCCCTTTAATAATACATGGATTGCTGTGTGATTGGTGGTTTTACTGTCATCTGTTGTTCCTTATCAATATCTAGCCTCCAACAAATATTTTTTTCTTCCACTGGAATGGTCACTGGGAATAAGTTCAATAGCATATTTCTGTAATAGGTAGACCTATGATGCACTAAACCTTTGCCTATGATGTAGTAAAAGAGATTTATTTACCTCCGAGTCTTTCCACTGACCATAAGTGGAAAACTGTCTTCAGAACAATTAAGCATCAGATTCATGGTACAGTCATGAAGCCCCATTGAAGCCTCACAGAAACCTTTAAGCATCATTCTGTCTGGAGAAAGTTTTGTTTATACATAATGCACTTATTTATTTATACATATATCAGTGTGTGAGTTATCTTCAATTGAGCGGCTGCATGCATGGGAAAATAGATAGAAACAAATCAGGAAGTTTTGTTCTGATATACCAAATCCAAAAAGAAGGAAGTGAAAGAAACAACATCTGCTTGTGTACGATGTGTTCCTTTCTTGTTTTTCGGTCTATGCACAATGTTGAAATGCTGATTCAGTTTGAGGTCTTTTTAAAGATATTATACTGAAAAAAAAATGGACTATTTCTGGCTGTTATTTTTGGACTGGAGAGTAAAATAAAAGCTTAGATAGCATTTAGAAAGCCACATTTCCAAGCTATGCTGTGTGTTGTGATAGTAGCTTCCACCAAAATCAGTCATTTTCTACTAACAGGTCGTTGGGTGGTACTGGAATATTGTCCATCTTCATGTTGTGATCCTCCTGCATGCCAGCACAGCTTGCTGCTGCAGAATGTAAATGAGATATCACACAGAAGTCCTTACCAACTCAGATTTTTCTTCTAAGTAGCATCTAAGCCTTTGCCATTAAAATAGCATCTGAAATTAGATTCAGGGAATCATAGAATCGTAGAATAGCTAGGGTTGGAAAGGACCTTAAGATCATTCAATTCTAAACCCCCTGCCATGGGCAGGCACATATAGCACTAAACCATGTTACCCAAGACTCCATTCAACCTGGCCTTGAACCCTGCCAGGTATAGAGCATTCACAGCTTCCTTCGGTGACCCCTTCCAGTGCCTTACCATTCTCACAGTAAAGAACTTCTTCTTATATAGAACCTAAACTTTCTCTGTGTAAGTCTGAACCCATTGCCCCTTGTGTTACCGCTAACGTTACTTACACATTACTGTTACCACATTGCTTGTAATACTATGTAGTAGATAAAAGACCACAAAGAGTCAACTGTAGATAGGAGAGCCCAATAACACCCAACTCCAGCTACTCCCAAGCCCATCTCAGGAGTCATCAGCCAGAGGCTTATCTCCAAAAGAGCAAAGGAGCACAGTCAGGGAACCAGTGTCAACAACTGAAGTCTCCACAGATCAGAGGACCCATGTGTCTGTGCTGCCAGTGACTGGAGAGAATGAAATGAGTGAATTACAGTGCTAGCATCTGGATGGGGAGGAGTATTCATTGCAATGTATGGGCACTAGCAAACATCAAACATCAGCAGCCAGTGAGTAGGTGGAGTGACCTGGGAGTCAGGGAGGTGTGTGTTTCTCTAAGGGTGAGACCACAGGAGCAGTAGGTTGTTGGAGGGATGATGGGAGTCCTAGCCAGCTGACAGAGACCCTGGGGTCTGGGGATGGCCTGAGAGAAGTGTGTGTGTGTGTGCGTGCACATGTGCACCATGTCTTTGTACAAGAAGCAACTGGTGAGAGCTAGGTTCCATGACAAAGAGGATGAACAGTGTGTCTAGTCCCAGTTACTGGATGGACCCACAATGTGTGTGAACTGGTGTGCACAAGGTGTCTGTAGCAGCAGCTGGAGTGGGTCTGTGATTTCAGGGCTCATGTATCCATTTGCTGCAACTGGGGAGATTGGGACCCAAGCACAGCTTTTAGGCAGATTGAAAGTCTGAGCGTGGCTGCTGGAGTTATTCACATTGCTCACCTGTTTAGATACATTTCTACTATGAACCTTCATCTTGCTCAACCAGAGAATGGAACAGGGTGAGAATATGGTGCTGTTTCCCTGCATGTTGATTTGAGTGAGCAGCTGTGTATATATCTGGATATGTGTTGAATAAGTGTGTTTGTGTGCATGTGTCTAGCATGTTTGCGTACATGCTGAGCCTTGACACTGGCTTAACCTGAGAATGAAGCTTGAGCTGCGGCAGTCTTGCCTGTCTGGGGCTGCTGGATTCAGCAACTCCTAGCATTAAGGACTTTCAAATGGCATCTAACAACATACTGATATTGATATTTCTTGGTGAAGCAAAGTGAGAGGAAAATTAAAAAGAAAAAAACGATGGACACCAGAGAAGAGAATGGATTTACTGTGAGGGCAACATTAACACAAGCTGAGATAAAAAAAAAAGGAACTTGGAAAGCTGACTTTAGATTTTGGTTGTTTTTAGTGTTTGTTATACCCTTGTGTTATTCTGACAGTGGATGAAATGTTTTTCTTGTAAATTAAGGGTCTGGTTGTAATTTTGGCTTATTTTCTTGAACTGAGGGGACTGTTGCAAGATGAGTGCGATGCCACATACATGAATAGATGGACTTACAGGAAAAAATGAAGCCAGACCTAGGGACTTCATAGTATTTAAGGCATTTGTTTTCTGAATCCCGTGTGGTTGCTTATACTTGATATCTTATGGAACAAGTATTTTGGCGTAGGAATCTCTGCAAATTGTTGTTTATCTCTTCTCACATGAAATCCCTGAAAACCTCAAGACTTGTGTTTTTGATAGGATTCTGAGGAGTGTAATAGAACTGGAGAAGCTGCATTGATGGCACTCATTTCAGTGCCAAGGCATTGACCTACTGCAGTCACAGCTGCTACATATTTTCATACTCAGTGGTTAATGCAAGACAATTCAAGGCAGCTTATCTCTCAAGAAGAGTATTTGCTTTGAGTGCTTCATTTTAAAAGTACAGCAAGAATAGTTATTGTGAGAAGTGGATGCTTCTGTGTAAGGTTGTGGTTTTGTCCAAAGTCTCAAGAAATTTCTGGTGAGTATTCACCAGAATGATTTGACAAGATCACTGTTGTCTTTATGTTCTTAATGACACTCTTCAAGGGTGTGTCTTGAAATGAACCTACATGTTGAAAGGCATGACTTAGATGACTTTCATAATACAGATACTGGTATCTGTATTAATACAGATACCAGTGTATCATACAGTGTCTTATACAACATTAGGCAAAGATGTAGGTATATATATTTATTTATATATATACATATATATTAAAGGGAATCAAAGAAATTACATGATTAGTAGAAGGCCTTGTAAATAATGGTATGGAGACTTTTAGTGGATTGACTCTCTACAATGGTGAAAGAATAGCCAAAATAATTCCCTGTTTTTAGATACTGCTCTGCTTGTGAGGGTCAAATTCTCCACAGTTTCAGCAAAAACAGTGCAAAAGAATAAGTGGCTATGATGTTATTCTCTTCTGCATTGCTGTAGATGAGCTAAAGATGAGAAGGTACTAAGCATCTTTTGAGTGTTGAAATCTGAAAACTGTAAAAGCAAAAATTCAGAACAGTGTCTTTTCCCTTATTTTTGTAGTTCATGAAATTGCTCTGAAGAAGAAATATGTACTTTTATAACAGACTAGGTGGTGATAAGCAGAAATTTTTGAAAATAGCCTACTGGGAAGAAACCCTTAGATAACTCTCCAAAAATTTTTTGTGAGCCATCTTCCCTTTTCTACACAGACAGAACACTATGTCAAGGATGAAACATAGTTTCACAATAAACTTAACCGCTGCTAGAGAATACAATTCCTTTATCTCCATTTACCAAGGACTGTTTTCCTACAGAATCATAGAATAGTTAGGGTTGGAAAGGACCTTAAGATCATCTAGTTCTAACATCCCTGCCATGGGCAGGATCATCTCACACTAAACCATATCACCCAAGGCTCTGCCCAACCCAGCCTTGAACACCGCCAGGGATGAAGCATTCACAACTTCCCTGGCCAACCCATTCCAGTGCCTCACTACCCTCACAGTAAAAAACCCCTTCCTTATACCCAATCTAAACTTCCCCTGTTTAAGTTTTAACCCGTTACTCCTTGTCCTATCACTACAGTCCCTAATGAAGGGCCCCTCCCCAGCATCCTTATAGGCCCCCTTCAGATGCTGGAAAGTTGCTAAGAGGTCTCCACACAGCCTTCACTTCTCCAGGCTGAACAGCCCAAACTTTCTCATCCTATCTTCAAACGGGAAGTGCTCCAGTCCCATGATTGTCCTCGTGGCCCTCCTCTGGACCTATTCCAACAGGTGCATGTCCTCTTTATGTTGAGGACACCAGAACTGCACACAATACTCCAAGTAAGGTCTCACGAGAACAGAGTAAAGGGGCAGGACCACATCTTTGTCCTGCTGGTCACACTCCTCTTGATGCAGCCCAGGATATGGTTGGCTTTGTGGGCTGTGCGCGCACACTGCAGGCTCACGTTCATTTTCTCATCAACCAGCACCCCCAAGTCCTTCTTTGCAGGGCTGCTCTGAGTCACTACTCTGCCCAATCTGTATTGCCTGGGATTGCTCTGACCCAGGTGTAGGACTTTGTGCTTACTCCTTTACTTCAGTTATAACTGCGTCACCTTTTACTTTTTCTATTTGGAAACACAAGCTGATAGATTTGCTTGAGCTATATTCTGCAAGCATGTCTCTGGGACATTGAATGGAGCCTATCACATGCTCCAGAGATGATCTGTTTAGGAGATGACTTTTTCTACTCTGCTAACACATTTCTGGTGGGAGTAGTTACCTGATCTGTCTTATCTAACATGGCAACAAGTCATGAACTGACCTGGTTTGCTACTGGACAATTGCCGTCTCTTAGGATATCTTTTATTATTACAACATACCACAAGTTTTCCACATCATGTTCCAGGGTACCTGTATATCAGAGTCTTCTTTAAGTCCTTTCTGAGTAGGATTGATTCACTTTCTTTATGGAGATAAGAGAATCCTTTGTTTTCAAGCAGCTGTCATTTATCAGTGTTTCTGCACATGTGCTCTGTAAACCATTGTCAGTTTGTAAGACCTGAGATGTGGATGTGAGAAATGGCATTAAAACCTTACCTTTGTGTTCCATACAAAAGTAATTCTACACATCCGGGTGAGCAAGCAAGCAAACAAAATATAAACCACAAATAAGGATTCAGAAACTAGTCAGCAAAAAATGATGAATGAGTCTGTTTGAAATATTATGTGATCTTTTACTGTAGAAGAAGAAAAATACTGAAGGATAAGCACTGATCTAGACGCTACTGAGAAGACTAAGCCATGTCATATAGAATCACACATAAACAGGGAATAAAAATGATTTTCTGCCAGTGATATGTGGCCCCATGTGCCAGTGAATTTTGTCATAGGTCTTAAAAGGTAGCTACTAAAAGTAAGTTTTCAGTAAGGTATATTCCCTTGCCCAGGGTTTGACCACTGCTGGCATGTGTTGAAGGATCTGCACAGTGAGCTATACCTAGTTATGTGGTGACTCCAAAAACCAGCAATTTACCTTTCTTTATAAAAATTTTTTCTAATTTTTTTTTTTTTTTTAAAGTCATCTCAGTTACTGAACAAGGTAATGACTGACCCAGGAAAGACATGAAAAGCAGAAAGGCCAAGCCATTGACTCAAGGCCTGACAAAATGCTGGATTATGATCAATTGACGAAATTCTCCTGTTCTAGCATCCTGGTTTTAGTTGTTTTGTTCTGATTTTTATTTTAAATACTTAGTGATTGCCACTACTTGCCAAAAGCCTTGGCAGTGCTGCCTCACCAGCTTCTGTATAAAGAATCAATATCAAATGTCTGTGTCTGTGCTGCATTACCCACTGAAAAATGAGCTGTTCTTGCAAGGATCTCATGAAATTTTTGTTTATTTCAATAACTACCTCACAAGTCTTCCTTTCCAACATGTGAGAACAGTTCTGCCCTGTGGGGTGTTTCTCCTTTTAAGCAGATAACACCGCGTGTGTGCTATTACTGCTCCATCTGCAGTGCTCCTGCCACATACAACTGCATTGACTAAGGACAGGGCAGAAGGCCTACCAGGGAGAAAGCCAACAACAGAATTAAGACACAATGTGTTTGTTTTTCTTCTCAGTGCTCTGATTTTTATCTATCTTTTTCCTTGGTGAGTAGATTTTTTTCCTTCATGCTACTTGCAGTTTTCCCCCTGCATTTCTCCAGTGATGCTCACCACCCTGGGCTCATGAAGTTCATTCAATTTGGAGAGCTGATTCTTTTTCTGGGAACTTGCTTGCCAAGCAAATTTTCCCAGGTTCTCAGAGCTCTGTTTGTAACTGAAATAATTACAAGATTAAGATCATTAATAATATGCATAGGAAAATCACTCTTGTTACAGGAGCTCTGGAAAAGGGAGAGGTATTTAAATGTCACTGATGTGAATTTCTCTATACATCTGTGTCTACGTGTACATTTATGACATATGTATGCTTTTTTATGTGTGTATGTCTAATGCATATATATAGACTGTTGTAGCTGCTGTTTCAAAGGGCCATTTCAGATAGAGCACTTACTGATAAGTAAGAACTCCATATACTGTAAATTCTTTTAACACCCTGTGCTTTCATAGTACAGCAGATTGAACATTCCTTATGTGATGACATATGAAATAAGACACTGATAACAAAACTTAGTTATCAGTGCATTTACAGTTTTCCTCCT
Source organism: Psilopsiagon aymara (assembly GCA_024733675.1). Lineage (NCBI taxonomy): Eukaryota > Metazoa > Chordata > Aves > Psittaciformes > Psittacidae > Psilopsiagon > Psilopsiagon aymara. Next base: position 33,464 of record JANRGW010039279.1, read on the forward strand.
TTTTTTGCCATTTTTTTTTTCCCCTGTGGATTTGCTGAGCTTGTTGCTGTGAAGTCTATATAAGATACAAGATCTTTACTGTTCAGTTTATCCTGTTTATTCAGGATAAACTGCAAGGAAATTCAAGTCATCTCAAAAACAAGGAGGAGTGGGAAGCAAAAAATAATAGTCATGCTGGGCTGTGCAGGCGGGGACCTGGGGCAGGACTCCACAGTGTGTTCTAAAAATTGCATATCACTTTGGGCGTGCATGGGTGCACACATGTAGACAGCATCCATTATCATTGATGGGGCATTAGTAATTATTACAATGAATTTTAATAGCAAGGTAAAAATTAGTCCTTTTCTGCCATAATAATGGTCTTTAATGTAACAAAATCAACCCAGACTTTCAATGGAACCAGCAAGATTGGATTTTAGTTATTCATCTGCACTGTTGATAATATACCACTGCATAGAGTGATGCTTCAAAAAGGGTTTTGTGTCACAAGTCTATTTTGGTCTGTTCTCACCACAGTGTCTCAATGGTGCCTTCTTATTAAGTCAGGGTTTTTTTTCTTTCTTTAATCTCAGACTAAATGTGATTTAAATATTCCTTACAGGTGTTATCTGAATTAGAAAGGATGACTACTGCTAGTAGCATGCTTTCTTCTTAATAGCACAATGCACACAGCTTCTTCTGCTCTCCATCCTTATGCTGCATGCTGCTTAACTGCGGCTTTTAAGGTTTCATCAATTCCCACTGATACTTTACTGATAAATAAGTAGTTCAGAAATTCAACTGCATCCTAGTCTGAAGGATTATGATGCTGAGAGGATACTGAATCATTTCCTTGGTCTTTCTTTCACCTCCCACAGCAGGCAAATCCCACCCAGAAAATCTTCAATGAATGGATTATAAATATTAAGAAATTCACAGGAGAGTAAATTTCCTATGAGTGGGAGAAAAAGGCACAGCTGGATTTTCTCCCTGTTTGAACTCAGACTTGACAACTGGATAGGGTGACTACCCACCATCCCTGAAGTGCGAAGCGTTCTCACTTTCCCCAGCCATGTGGTCTGAAGTTGAGCCAGCAATTTCTGGGACTATTCTGCAAATACAGTGGAAGCTGAGCACCTCTTCAGTGCATATCCTGAAACAAGCTTCTTCCTTGATCACATGAGCTGAGGAAGGAGTGGTACTTCTCACAGTGTGGTCTGATGTCCTTATGGATGGGAATAGGTGGAGCTGGACGACTGCCACAGCCTTGTTACAATAACAACCTCATGTCCTGCTCCATTATGCTGCCTCCTTTTTTGTAATGATATTCATCTAGGAGCCTCTCTTACATTCGCAAATGAGAGATGATGCACAGGTCCATAGTTCCAAGGTACAAATGCTCCCTCTTTCTGAGAGAAAGTGATAGTCCATAACAAGCATAAACACTATCAACAGAATAAGTTACATTTATGTGTATGAAGGCATAAACCTTGTCATGTCTCACTGACACGAGAAAGTACATTTTCCTTTGTTCTCCATTTCTTCCCAAGTTGATATAGAATATTTCTTGCCATAACATCATCTTCAGGGGATTATCTAGACTGCACTATGTCAGTGTGTTATGTTTTGTACCAACTAGGTCATAAATTGCACTGAAACTTCCTAACTTTTGATTTTTAATGACCTTTAAAACTAGTTATTTGACTTCTGCTTTTTTGGGGATTCCACAAGTGTCTCTTCACGTGCAGACCTAAGGTGATAAGAGCTCACTTGAATAAATCTACATAGTAGTACAGCATATTGCAACTTTTAATAAATTACATTGATTTATTGCCCTTATTGATTCACTGATGTACATGGAATGACCTGATTTCATAGACTTCTTTGTTGATAGGGAGAACGAGGGGGAAACAAAGGCCTTTTATTAGTATCAATTTTTCTATGAAGCTATAAATAGTGAATGCCAAGATGCAATGTCTTTTGGTGATATATTGGACACAATTAGATTGAACAATGACTTGCTTATAAATCAAAGCAAGGAGAAAACATAAACTATTCCTAACCAAGTGACCACAGATCTTTTGAGACAAAAGGAGGAGCACAGTTGTTTTTTCCATGATTGCTACTCAGGTTTTTTGTCTGTGTCATGCACTGATAACAAACATCTTTAAATTATTTTACCTTAATGTCCTCTTCTTTTAACAGCTTTGGCATTGATTTATTATCATTTTGATGAGTACTTGTATATTTAGAAACTAAATCATACACAAAAAAGACAATAGAAGCCCAAACACTAAGTTTGTTTTTTTTTTTTTTTTTTTTCTGAAATACCAACAAGACAAAACCATAAGTAAGGGTTGGTTTATTGGTCTTTTTTTTG
>JANRGW010039279.1:35934-51610 GCA_024733675.1 Psilopsiagon aymara
GGGTTGGTTTATTGGTCTTTTTTTTGGGGGGTGGGGGTGGGGTGGTGGTGGTGGTGGTGGTGGGATGTTTGTTTGGGTTTTTTTCCTTTTTTCCTTTTCTTCTGATTCTCTGTCAAACAAAGGGCAGAAGAAGAGAAAGTCACATTTATAACTTACTCAGCAAATTTGATTCCCAGGGACAATGTGTTCTAATGCAATTATATAATAAGTTCTCTCCTCTCTCTCTGGAAAGCAAGACATTGTGTTGTGATATAGCACAAGACACTGGCAAAAAGAAGACAATGTTTTCTAGAAATTATCTATTTTAAAGACAGGATAGGCTAAATGACTTTCTTATTGAATCATGCGTCAGTGCTACTATGTAGACTTTGTAAACCTTAATGTGGATAATTTTGACAATGTAATGTATGTGGTTGTTTTATCAGTTCCTTGTTTTATTAATTGAAGACTTTTCAACATACTTGAAAAGGACAAGTAACAAATAGTGATAAAAGTATAAAAAATAATGGCAGTCAGAGGACCTGATTTTATTCCCGATCCTACTGAAGATTTACTGCAGAAATATTATCTAAACCACTATCTTCAAAGTTCATAGACATTAAGTTCAGACCGCTTTTATGATCATCTCATCTGATCTTGTATATATCATAGGCAAATAACTTCTTCAGGGGTTTCTACTTCTATATTGCACATGAGCTGGAGAAAATTAGCCACTTAAATCTCAGGCAGAAGGGACCAAGGATTTGAATTCTCTTTGCCAGGGCTATGAATATCTTCCATTTTCTGCTTGAAGTTAGACAGCTGTGCATTTTCAATACCTCTAAAAATAAGGTCATCTCGATCAACCTCTTCCATTTTTCAGTAAGGTTATGTATATTTCTCTATCTCTCATCAGTGTTATGAATGAACTGATATTTGTAAAGCACTTCATGGGAGGTGTTACAGAAATTAAAAATATGGTAATACATCATTTGCATTGACTTCAAAGCTCTGAATGTGCGTATGTGATCTTTCTAGACATGGAGACAGGGTATGTGAAAGGCTGTTTTTCCTGTCGCCTCCCCATTCACTTGTATGTGTATACACAAAATATTTAGTTACCAATGCCACATACAGAGGACACTACGATTCTGAGACACTGGGGAGAAGACAGAACAATAGTTTTATAAGAAGTCAGAAAGGTAGAGTAAAATAAATTTATGACTAGGCACCTTTTTTCCTTAGGTCAGAGGCAAAGAAGAAGAAAATATTTTGTTGGTTTAAAATACAGGATGAAGCAGTTTTGCTTCTTGTATAGGTCTTCTGAATGGGATTTGCTTCTGTGTGAAATTAAGTGCATTGCATTTCTAACACCTTGGACATATTCGAAAGTGATATGCATTGCCTCAGGATTTTTATCCGTGCACAATTTTAGGGTACTAAAACAACGATTCAGATGCAGACATTCTTTCTCAAATAAATACTTAGGTTAATCTCCCATCAGGACATTCACATGCATATATATATATATATATATATATAGATGTATATATAAAATATACATGCATGTATGTATACACATATATACATATTTGTATTTTTATTTTTGTTTTGGTAGAAGGGGAGGGCATTGAGCAGATCAAATGAAAAATATCAAGTAAATCCCAGCAGAAAACATGCCTGAATTGTCAGGCATTTCTTGGAATATCTTTAGTATAGAGCTGGACACATAATAAGATTTACCCACTGCCTTAGAGACAGAGAAGGGGTTGTCACGAGGACAGTTCTTAAGAGTTATTACAAAAATATGTGGCTCCATCTGTCTTCTCTCTTTTTCTTGGCTATGAGAACAGCCTAGCAATTTCAATAACCCAACAAGGGACCTCATGCACCAGGAGAAGTGAGGAACAGATTTTTCAATTTGGCATCATTCTGATTTTGATTTTTTTTTTTTTTTTTTCTAATGGCAGTTAAAATAATTATCCGCAACCACAGCCAGCTGATGGATAGCACGTTTAATCTATGGATCTAGCTTCATGCTCTGCAGTGTGTATTGAGGATAAACAGGGATGCTATGAGTAAGGGAGTTGTATGAAATAGTTCAAATACAAATCAAAACTAGAATGGTTTGTCTTTTTACTGAATTCAGAGAAAGAAAGCTACTGGAGTTGTTTTACAGGCATCACCTGATCTTCTCAATAATGCCACAGTGGCTACAAGAATAAATAAAAAGTGGTATTGATGACTTGACCCTGAAGCACTCGTGTAAAAGCATCCACTGTTATAAGTATATGTATTATCTGTATAAACACATACAGATAATCAAAGCATATACATATAATCATAGGTTAGCTATATTCTGGGATAAATTCTTAAAAGCTCTGCTCACTCTCTGTCCAGAACATAACCCACTGTAAAGTTTAAAACACACTATTGTATTTTTTTTTCTGGTGGAGAAAAATAGGCAGTTTCAGTAACATTGAATTCAGTAGATTTTAGCATGGTTTGGTAGCCCACTGGATTATGATTAGAAGACAGCATGTTGCAGGATCAAGTATTTTTTGATATTCAGATAATTTTGCAGGATTTTATGACCTGTTTATGGGGTAGTTGGTGTTGGAATCACACCTAACTTTCAAATCACAGACAACTTGTTTGAGACTTTGTTATAAGACTAATGCAAGAAGTCTTTTTCACCCTTTCTCTCTCCACTGATCAAACTAGTCAGTCTGGGTTTTTTTCTACTTCATAGATGGTGGCTTGTAGACACAGGCTTAAAGAACAGACTTCCTCAATAGCTATAATTTTCCAATGGTGAATTTCCTGGTAGTTTTGCAATTATATTCCAGAAACTGTGCCTAGTGCAAACAGTTCCCTGAACACAGGCAGAAGATGCAGTTGCACACATTTTGGTTAAACTCTGATCTCCAGATAATTGCTTTTATATTGCATTGTTGCTGTTATTAGGATTTGTGCTACAGTAATACCTAGAAAATGTAGACTTGGACTAGTGAAAGACCTAGCAGACACTGTAGTTTGAGTTGTACAGACAGAACAAAATTAAGTCTTTGTCTCAAAGCTTACAGGCCATATAGGAGATGAGAAATATGAAAGATGAGTGAATAGGGAAAAAAAAGGTTAGCATCATATATGGGGGTTGGCATATTAGAAGCTTAATTGTTGCAGCTGGATAGGGATGAGAGCAAAGGAGAGTAATAAGAACAGATTTAAAGGAAGGTAATGAAACAGCTCTGTTCATAGGAAATTCCTCCTAAGCACAAAAATGTAACAGGCACGCTTAAAATCCAGCCCCAGCAGTTGACAGAGACCAGCTTCATGAACTGATCAAAAAAGACGTTTTGTCACTGTAAGATGATGGCCAGGAGGCAAGTGGGCTTTGAAAATGCAATTAGGTGTTATTGGATGCAATAACAAAGCAGAAAAAACACAACAGGATGCAGGAGAAGGGAGTGGATGGCTCATGGAAAAAATTGAGCAGCTGTGAAAATGATCTTTGCATCAAGCTTAACAACTGTTTTCTGTGGGATAAAGCTGTTGTGGGGACTTGAATTCTGCAGAGGATTTTAGAAGGAGAGCACATTATCCCCCTTGGCTGGAGAAGGAGCCTGTGACTTGGCTGCGTTACTTAGAAAGCATGTGGAAGACTCAGAAAGATGCTTCATTAGTGTCATGGCCACACTACAGAGCAAACACAGTTGTGTGTGAGCACTGGCCATGTTTGTTGGTGCTGAGAAAAACCAGCTCAGATCCCATCTTACAGCACAGTTGGGTTTACACATGCAGAAAGGTGAGAGACTTCCCTGGGGATGGTGGGTGCTTGCTGCAGGGCTCTGGCAGACTGGCTGCCCTTGCCTTTTAAAGGTTTACACATGTGCCCCCACCCCTGCAGCGCTACTTTTAGTTATCTGTTTAAGCTCTGCCACTACCCACTTTAGTCAGGAAAGTTATAAGGGGAGATTTTCTCTCTTTCTCTTCAGTTTCATGGTGGGTTTCTTCATTTTTTTTTCTTTCCTTTGAATATACCAGTCTCTGAGATACTTGACAAATTATCACCTGTTCTAGGCCTAAGTGATCTTTTTTTTCCCTTCCCTTTTGGGGGCTAGCTTTATTTGTTTGAATTTTATCAAAAGTGTCTGTTAATTATGTTTTTGTTGAATTTTAATCATGGGTTTATTGTACCTTCCTGCACCTTGAGCATAGTATAAACATTATCATAACTTTTCAATGTTTAAATGATTCCATGTCTGCTATGATAAAACATGTCATTACTGAATGCATCAGGAACAGCCACATTTATTTTTTTCACATAGTCTTTGGTTGTTTTTCTGTACTAAATATGCTTAACAAGCCTCAGCTTTTTTCTTCTGTGTGAAGAACGAGACTGTCATCCTTTTCTGTTTTGTGAGAAGGAAGAAAAAAGTGTGCAAAAAATCACAACCTCTGGCTCAGCTGCTAAGCTAATGTAAAATTGCACAATGTTATTATATAATCAATGAGACCTGGGCCATGTTGGTCTACCCAGGCTATCTGGTGATACTAGCATATCATGAAGAATATAATATTTCTAGTGTAATAATATAGCTAGAAATTTCCAATGGACTCCCAAATTTTAGGCTGATTCACTTACAAATTATAGTGCTGGATGAAGGGCATCACAAACAGCAGTCCTGGAATTTCATTCAGTGTAAGTGCATATTATCTTTCCCTAGGTGAAATTCTGTTAAATTTTTGTTCTTTATTGGGTCAAGCAAGACTTCAAACAATGTACTTTAGATGTGTGGGTTTTCTATAGAAAAAACATATCGATACCCCATTCTTGGTGCCTTTTGTTCTTCATGACAATATTTTCAGAGCCGTTCTTCCAATTAAAATAAGGAGCAACCAATAGTAGGTCTTTGATTTGGTAACTGAGAGCAACTGGATAGGATGAAATGTGTGCACATAATCTCATGAAAGCCTACACTAAATGTAGTACAACTCTATGCAAGGGTATGAAATTCCTAGAGGGTCTGTGCGACTTCAACATCCTGTCCGTATATACTTTATTCCAGGTTTAGGGCCTCACCAAATACTGTGAATGATAAATTCCTCTGAGCAGATAAAATGAGGGCTGTCACAACAGAAGCATTTTGATCAACAGCACAAAACCCAACTGCCTGCACAGAACCACATGAACACCTGAGAACACAGCATGGCAATGGCTACTCCCTGCTGCACAAAAGACAAATTACAAACACTTTTTTTTTCTGGAAAATGTATCTCTGATGCTGTGCAGTTCTTATAATGCTTGCGTTTGGATTTTTGTTCTTTTAAATTTCATTATCATAAGGAAAGTATCCCAAATTCTAAAAGATCAATTTTAAAGAAAAATCTGCTCAGTTAATTTCTTGATGATGACTGTTTTTTCAAAATTCTTGCATGGACTGAAACACCAATCAGTTTGGAAGTCCTGGAAACATTATCCTTTACTGTAAGGCTGCACAACATCAATTTTGCAGTTAATGCCCAAGAAAGAACTCTGTATGGGTCAAGGTGAAGAGTCTTCAGGGCAACCCCACCAGTACATCATCTGTTAGAGGCTATATGAGAACCAAAGAGCAAAGCAAGTGTTGCAAGGTTATTGTTCATAGTGGTAGCAGCAGGGAAAGGTGCTTATTAACCAGAATCCAGAGATGGCAGAAATGTGGAATTTCTGTACTTTTGGAAGATACCTGTTTGGTTTGTTTGTTTTTTGTTTGTTTGGTTGGTTGGTGAGTTTTATTTTGCTTTGTTTTGTCTTGATTTGTTTTGTTTTTATAAGACTTTGAAGCGAACAATCATGAAGTACTTACGTGAAATTTTTTGGGAAAAAAAAATAAAATCAGTCAAGCCATTCTTTTCCTATCATGATAGCTATGTTCTGCTCCTATTTTTGAAGAAATCTCTACATCACTTCACAATAAAATGTGTACTAAACCCAGATACATTTCTGTTTAAAAACTGAAAGTTAAAATAGTAAGTTTCACCCCTGATACAATACATTCCACAAAATATTACTGGAAAATAAAGGGGTTTTTTTGAAACTTAAATAACAACATCTTATTCCAGAGAATGGACATTTTCTTAATAAAAGAGTTGTAGCACTGAGAAAGCTATAATCTATTTTTAGTGGTGGAAGTTTGATGATCATCTGGATTGAAATGCAGAATTGTGAAAACCTCTGAAAGTATGTTTCTTGCTTTTCCACCTGTTTACAGAGAATTTGCCATCAGTTTGGTCTATATACACACTGCACTGTCTCTGATGAGGTTTGTTTTAATGAAAAAGAAGAGATAATAACTCATGGGTGGATCCAGTTCTTCAGTAATATTGCTTGGAATGATAAATGTCATCATTTGCTTAAGTCCCTGTGTACCATTCTTCCTCTGTCACTGCTAAGAATCTTTTGATCTGAAGAACATCCACAATAATTTAAGAACACAGTTTCAGATAGCAGAAAAAGTTAAGTTCCTTTTGAAATTAAAATTAAAAACATTTACGAAGCAATCATGACTCAATTCCAGTTATTAGTTATATAAGATAATCAAACATCACACTCCAAAACTCCAGCACTGGGAAGCAGAAGAGGATATTTTTCCTTTTGCATTTTACATAATTATGTGCCTTTGTTACAGATGGATTTTTAAAACCTCTTCTTCACTTAAAATATCAAATACTAGTTGCAGGGTAGCACAGGGATGGCCAATCCTGTGTGCTTTCATATGGCTGTAAACCATACGACACATGGTGAATCAATGGGAGAGATGATTGAAGAGCAATTCACAGATGGGAGATGACAATGGCTCATCATGGGTCTTATTTTGGGAATTGGTGGGGCTATGCATATCGTCTTTCAAGGTCATCCAGTGATATCAGCTTCATTAGCCCCTTATGGCTTGGTACTTGCTACTAGCAGGAGAGTTTGATTATACTCACAGTCCCTATTGCCAGCATGGCCCATTACTCTCCTTCCCACAAAGTGATTTAACTCTGCCATGGAAATCTTACTTGAACAGCTCAAGAGGTGCATATGGCTCAAGAGCCACATGTTGCTCACTTCTGGTCTAAGCCCATGAAACAAAACATTGATTTGATTGTTTCGATATTCCCTCCTTAACATGTATGTGCAGATTGCTTTTTTGCACATCTATGATGTGATTATTCCTCTCAGCAAAGTCAACAGTTGTTCAGAGCAAATCCCATATGAGAAGTCTTGATTTCCTTTTTAGATGTTACAGAACATGGGCTGTTTTGGATAAGATGGGTTGTAACAGCTATTGGCATAAGTGAGGAGGTGTTGAATACATCCAAAAACTGCCACTGGTTTGTTTTGTTTGTTTGTTTGTTTAAATAAGAGTTTAAAACAGGAAGGTTTTCTAATCTAATAAATCACGGATACTTTGGAAATCCTGTCAGTGGTAATAGTCTTAGGTACTTGTATAAAAAAGCTTTATCATCTTGAAGCCATGTGATCACATAAAAATTGTTATGAGTTCATTGACCTGACAAGCTCAGTAAGTAGATAATGCATATGTGAATGCGTGCGTTAAAATTGTAGTAACAGAAATAACATTTTTCTAAAAATTTATTTGCAAAATCACTTATTCTGAATATAGTTTGGGATAAATCATGCTGCTGTAGAGATTCAAGGACACTTGATTGGTTCTGCACCACTATTGGCTGCTAAACAAACTTAAGTATTCCATGACTGAATTACTCTAGCATCTTTGGTTTCCAGAAGGACAGAGCCAAATGCTGCCTGCCTAAGAAGTTGTCATTTGAACGGCAAAGCACAGAAGCTCAAGCTGTGATGAGTAGTCATTCACCCCTTCTCTGTATGACAGTAACCAGTAGAGTGGAACAGTGATAATCTCTTTCAGTGCATGCTATAAGTATCGTGTTAGGAAGACTGATACTGAGGACGTACTCTAGAGTTTCTAATTTTCCAATGTACATAACACAAAACATACTACTCTCTTGGCTAGGAAGCAGAAGGCACAATGTCACCAGCATGGGCTGAACTGAAGTATTACTCATAAATTCCACTGGCATCTTTGCTTTCAACTATTATATTGCTATTGATAAAACATTGCTGCTCAATGAGATTGTTCACGTATTTAGGGTTAAAGCTGCTAGACATATTTTTAGCTGGTGTAAGCTGGCCATGTGCCCATCAAAAGACCTATACTGTTACAAGTTTTTTGGTGGCATGGTTCTGTCTGGACTGCTCCCATCTTAAAATTGTATGAGCAGTACTTTTGACACAGTGTCTTGGGTTCAGCAGTAGCAGTGATTTTTCTCCTTCTTAGTTGCTGGTGCAGTGCTGTGGTTTTGACTTTCAGCCTGGGAACAGCACTGATAACACTGATGGTTTTAGCTACTGCTTAGTAATGTTTAGTCTGACCAAGGTCTCTCTGAGCCTCATGCCCTGCCAGGGAGGAGGGGAAACTGGGAAGAAGCAGAGACAGGGCACCTCACCCAAACCGACCAAAGAGGTATTCCACACCACAGCACATCATGCCCAGTATATAAACTGGGGACAGTCACCCGGAAGGGCTAGATCACTGCTTGGTCAGGCTGGGTATCAGTCAGCAGGTAGTGAGCAGCTGTATTATCTTCCCTTGTTGTTTCCCTCATCATTATTATTGGTGCTAGCAGCAGTGGTTTGTGTTGTACCTTAGTTACTGGACTGTTCTTATCTCATCCCGTGGGAGTTACATTCTTTCGATTCTCCTCCCCATCCCTCCAGGAGCGGATGGAGGAGTAAGAGGTGGGGAGTGAGAAAGCAACTGCGTGAGTTATGGCTGAGCTTAAACCACGACACACAGCAACTTAGTTAGGAAAGCTAATTAAAGATCACATAGCTTTCACTGGTGACCTGGATATGTCATGCTGAATGCATGCATCCAGAGATGTTGAGAAGTTTTCAACCTGTTCTCTGTTTGCATGGGAAATGAACCTTGACAAAAGCCAAGGATATCTAAGGAAACCTTTTCTTACAAAATTCAGAAACTCATTTTAGCACCCTTGGTGAGTTAACAAATGGGAAGGAAGTTCTTGACAGGCATCACTCAAATCTCACTGTTGGGTCATCCATTCTGTTGCATTTAAAGGAAATAAAGCTTTGTACTTGAACAGTTTGGGTCGAACTCTTCAGTAGTCTAGTCTATTGGACTACTGGCTAAGAGGTAGAGCAAAAGTTAAAAATGCCAGCAAGCAAGCAAGAATCAGCTGTAGCAGGCTGCCAGAACTGGGTCACAGCAGTGAAGTCCAGCAAGGAGCAGAAGTATGTCTTTCAACCTTAGGAGCAACCATATGCTTAATTGTCCAGTCAAAAAAGTGTAGCATTGGATCTGCTAGTAGCAGACATGCCAAGTTTTGTGTCTTGCCTTCGGGGAAGTATGTTATATACTAAATGAATGTACATATTCATGCTCACCTATGTATACTCTAAGACAAAGATACTGGTCACTGAAGCCAGTGGAGGTGAGCAGTAACCATGGAATTACAAAGAAGGTGGTCAATGAGGAACATGGAGCTGTTCTGAGCAGAGGGAAGACTACAGAGAGGGTATGAGGGTGGCTGGTGAGACTAAATGTTGGTGTCTGGGAAACACCAGAGAATGAGCTGGATAAAAGATTAATGAGTGAAATTACTGAGTGAATATAGGGATGCTTAAAATGTATGCAGAAATGCAATGAGGAAAGCTAATGCCCGTTTGGAAATGTATCTGGCTAAGGATGTCAAGAACACCAAGACATCTTATTATTCTTCAAATGCATAAATAACAAGAGGAAAACTGTGGAAAACGTGGGCTTGCTACTGAATGGAGGAGGGATCATGGCTGCAGAGGGTGCAGAGAAGGCAGAGGTACTGAATGCTTTCTTTGTTTCAGGCTTCAATGCCAAGGCCAGCCCTCAGGAATCCCTGACCCAAGAGACCAGGAAGACAGTCTGGAGAAAGGGAATATTTTCCTGGATTGAGGAGGTTTGGGATAGAGATCATTCAGACAAACCTGACATCCATAAGTCCATGGGCCCTCATGGGATGCACCCACAAACGCTTAGAGAGCTAGTGGACATCATTGCTAGGTCACTCTTGATCACCGTTGAAAAGCTATTGCAATTAGGAGAGGTGCCTGAAGAAAGCAAATATCACCCCAATCTTCAAAAAGGACAAGAATGAGAACCCTGGAAACTATAAGCCAGTCAGCTTCAATCTCTGGAAAAGTGATGGAGTGGCTCATCCTGGAGGCCATCTCTAAGCATGTGGAAGAAAAGATGATCAGGAGAAGTCAGCATGGATTATATAAATGGAAATGATGCTTAACCAACCCGATTGCTTTCTACAGTGGCATGACTGGCTGGACAGATGAGGGGAGAGCAGTGGATATTGTCTGCGTAGACTTCAGCAAAGCTTTTGACACCACCTCCCATGACATGCTCATAGGGAAGATCAGAAAGTGCAGGCTGGATCAGTGGACAGTGAGATGGATTAAGAACTGACTGAATCTCAGGTCTCAGATATTTGTGATCAGTGGCACAGAATCTAGTTGGAGAGCTATAACTAGCCTTCAGGGCAAAGCTTTCCTGTTGGCATTTTCTTCCTTTAAACTTCTAGTCAAGTTGTATAAGTTAAACTGTCTTGCCACATGGTAGGCATTCTCTTTAAATGGCTATTATTCTTCCCTAATGCTGAAATCCTGCCTGGAAATCAACAGATATTTTTGAATTTTCAGGATTTTCTTAGGGTGCTTAAGTAAGAACTCAGCATTGTAATTTTTGACAGGTCTTTTAGAAATTCCCATTGTGGATAGTGTTATCTCAGCCAAATTAATTCCTAGAGTAATTCATTTTGATTCATTTAGGGTTTAGTCTTGTGAGATTAACTTTTTTTTTTTTTTTTTTTTTTTTGGCATGTCCGTTGCCTTAGAGACATAACTGTAGAATTAATTGTGTGGAGACTTTTGATCACCTACAAATTAAGTTTTATCATTAGTAGAGTTACTATTGTTTTCCAAGGATTTGATGATTTGTGTAATAGCGACATGGTGCTTTAGAGAAAGATAGGAATTTTATATACATGCCTTTTAAGGTGTTGGGTCCTTTTCACTTTTGTTTCTGGAGCAACAGTTTTCCAGCCCTGAGAAAGGCATACATCCTAAGTTTACCTACTGGTGGTTCCTAAATATTAGATGTTAGAACTTTTTTTTAATGAATACTTGTTTGTTTTTCTCTCACCCCTTCATGGGGCCAGAGGCAAAGAGAGATGGTGAGAATCAGCTCTGCTGAGGAGTGTGTAGGCAAGCTCCTGTCCTACTAAGCTCAAGGGGAGGGTTGTTACTGATATGAATAGGGCACTTCCTGATGCACACAATTCTCCTTTTACTTTCAGCAGGTAGTCTCAGGAAGTGAGTACATGCTTTGGGCAGAAATGCATAACAGGGAAAGAATGCATTTCTAAAATATCCCTTTTTTAAAAATTCTGTTAAAACTATATTGCATGTAGAAGGCACCAGACAGGACATACAGTCTGTTCTGTAAGTCTGTGACTAACTGCTGAGATTTCTGCTGAAAACACACAACAGAAAAACAAGAATGTCCTGATAAAAGCTCTTTAATTTCTCTTCCCCCTCATTTTTCCTCAGAATGTCTTCATGTTCTTTTGATACAAGCAAATTGGGATTAAATACTGAAAAAAGTTTAAAAAATTGGATACCTCTTTCTTTCAGAATCACAGAAAAAGATATTTTAAATCTGTGTGAGACCATTTTGGCCATCTAGCTTGACCTTCTGCAAAGCACAGAACATGGAATTTGGCCTTGTCAACCCTGTGAAAATGCTAGTAACCTATGCTGAACCAAGGTATAGCTTCCAGAAAGACAAACTGTCTTTAGAGACATCAGGTGTAGAATCCAGTACTTTGTTTTACAGCTTATTTCTTTTTTGAGGTTACACATATTGGTAGAAAGTTGTGCCTCGTTAATTATATCAGATCCCCACTTTGCTTTGGAAGTAGGTACTGTTACTTTACTATGTGACTGTCTTCCCCTGAGTGTGAAGCCTTGCTTTGAAAATATGCTGCAGATTATCCATTCAGGCCAGGATTTATGGAGGTGCTTTGGGGTGCTGGTTTCTCTTAATTAGCATGGGAGTCAGAAGCGAGAGAAAACCACAGGATCTGCCTGCTGGAGTCTAGTCCCCCTTTCCTCACATTGGTGCTGAGCTTCTCTACTCCTGGCTACTTTGTCATTATCAAGTCACAAAAAGCTGATGCTTCCTTTTTCATAGGCTGAAATCTTGCGGAAATGGTTCTTTTGGCAGATTTGCAGCCCACCAAAAGAGCTTTCTTGTGTAACTGCCTTCTGCCTTGAAGTGCTGGGGGAGAGGGGGTAAAAACGAGGCTATGGTTGGGCCAGAAACCATGGAGTTTTGAATGACAGCATCTACCTAATTCCTAAAACCAGTACTTAGGAGCCCCAGTGGGGAAAATACATTTTGCAAAGTGAAGGGGAAAAAATATTTTATGGTCAGTTGTGCATGGCCTAAGGGAATAATTGACTTCTATGAATCAGAGAAGAAATATACTTTTCAGACTATAGTTTAGAAGCAAAAAGGGTAAGAGGAAATCTTCTTCCACAGCTGAAAGCCGGTATGTTTTTCAGCTGGCTCTTTGGAGTATAGGGGAAACCAGTTATTTTCCTAAAAAACAGGAAGCAAAACAGATATATTAGGAAAGTTCTGCTAGAAATGGAGTGGGAAAAGACTTCATCCTGAACTGATCTCTGAGGACTCGCCCAATCACAACAGAGGCAATGGAGCTGCTAGGCAGCCAGTAGGTCAGGGCATATCAAAAAGCTCTCTTACCTGTCATGGTCTGGCACAATATATAGCATAGGAACTGCTCTACATACGCTACTCAAGATAGCCTCAGACACAAAATGGGGAAGAAGGTTGTTCAGCCTCATTCACTGTGCTTTTCTGCATAGTGATAACACATGAGGGAGTAAAGTATAATCCATTAAGAGTCTGGTGTTGAGGAGGATGCCATCCTAGCAAAGGGAAGAGAGAAAGTGATTATGATGTTTCCTCAAAACCTTAAGGGTTTTGTAGCATCCCAGGTGCTGAGCTCTGTGCTGCCATATCAGTGTTACTTCTAGCCTGTTTTCTAACATGCATATGAACTTCTTTCTTGTTAGAACCTGAACTTTTTGAGGTGGGAGGTGAGTGACTGGCTGCTGCTCACAGTTGCTGCCCTCAAAATGGCAAGAGGTGTGGTTAGCATCTGTTGGGGGTCACTCTTCCTTCATACAGTCATTAGGGTGCTCTTCAGCCAGAGACTTTGGTGGTATTGCCTCACAGGTTCAGGTTCAGATGTGCACACAGTGATTTGTTTCTCTACTGGAAGGATTCAGCTTTCGCTTCCATCCACAACTAGATGAAACTCTGCCTGTTTTCTCTTCTGGTGCTGCCTTGTTGTTGCTATTAGCAGGTGACTTGGAAACTACAGTTACAGTCTGGGAAGACACTCTTTCCTAGTGTTGTTGGTAAAGCACTAACTAGCCGCGGAAGCAATTGCTGCCATGTTATGATTAACACTCTTTCTATTTGACCATCTTTCCTGGTGCCACCTTGGTCCATAAGCATGGTGGTGACACTTTCATTGTGGCTAGCCCTACAGATAATGCTGAGACCTACTTAATCATCAATTCCTTTCCTGCCACAGCAGATGCTGCACTGCAGTCTTAATAAAACTGTTCCATAGTGATATATGTATGTCCAAGATATAATCAGGGCTCCTACTATGTTTATTGTTATTGCCAGAGAGATTTCTTAGCCAGAATACCCTTGTGATGGCTGGGATCATGCTTGCTATTCGTGGCACCTATCAGTGATAATTCAGCAGCTGCTGCTGCTGCTGAGACAAAAGTCAAGTCCAAGATAGTTAATAACAGTGCCACTGCAGCAGCAATGGAGTAGGCATAGGAGAACAGTCAGGCCCAAAAACTGTTAACAGAAAAAAGAAATCAGACTACTCAATGACTGAGCAGGAATTGGACAGTGCAGTGCTTGGTCTTGCTCAAGCACTATTTGGATATTAATTATTATTAAAGCTAAAGTAACATACAGTCTCTTTCTCTGCATTTACTACTAAGCCAGTGTTTAGTACTGTTATAGCTCTTCACTAAATTCTTTGTGTTCTGCAAGGCTTTTCGAATTTTGAGCAGTACCTCAGTGGTTGTTAATTATTATCACCTGATAACCATTAGAGGATTATAAAACCATGAAGTAGTTTAACTTGGAAGAAAAAGAAGTGAGATATAGTGATGAAAGACAGAACTCGATGGGAAATTTTGTGGGGGAGGGAAGAAGGTGGGATGAGTACTTGCTTCATCAGTGGCACACTGTTGGTAAGGCAGTACTTGAATCATGTAGACACTAAGTACTTGTATGGATCCCTGTTTTGCAGCATCTGGGATTTCAGGAGAGTTGTGACTCCCTTAACTACCATTGCTGTCTTTACTTCAGAGGTCTTGAAATGCTATTCTTCACTTTCTCCAGACTGTATCTCCTATTGCAGATGGGAACATGTTTTTGAGTCACTGTTGTGCATGCAGCCAAGGAGATGGCTGGCCCTCCTTGTATGGTCTGGGCTGAGTTTCTCCTCTTGCTCCTGCTGCTGCTAATCATATAAAGGAAGACCATCAATTATCCCTTCAGACTGTGGTTTGCACAATCGCTCTTGAAAAAGTGTCCCAAATGTGACAAAGTACCCCTTCTTCTCCACCCCCAAGCGATCTGTACTCACTAGATTTAATGAGACTTAATATTTCTGCCACTATCTGCTATAGAACAGAAGAAAGCAGCATAATGCTATCTAAGCATGATGTGAACACGCTTATTTATGTCTGTTCATTAATTAGACTGCTGTAATGCAGCCAGTTTCTTCTCCAGTTTTGGAATAGGAGTAGCATGGCTATTCATTCATCTAGTAATGATTTTATGACTTGCAGATTGGCATAGAGTAAAGTCTCTGATGATAAACATGTATGCTTGCCTTTGGTGGCTTGAGTTTCTGGACACATGGGAATAGAAAAAGTCCAGTGAAGAAATAAACTTGAATTGTTTGAAATAAACTTGACTATAAACAAGGATCTGGGAGCTCATTCTGTCTGGCTCTGTGTGCCTGCTTCGTTCTTTCTGGTGCCTATTGGATAAAGAAATCAAAGTAAAGAGAATTCACAGGAAAAGGAAACCAACGGAAGAGATGTTGACACTTAACATATCTGAAGGCCAAAACCAGGCTTGGTCAGTTTTCTTCTGTATTACAGATAGTTACATTTCAGCCAAATATTTCACCATTGGATGCAGGAGCTACCAGTGTAAACCACCTTTCAAAGCATATTTCCCACAAAGTAAGCAAGAGATGTAAATCTGGTACCCTTCATAGTCTGTTCCAATGGCTAATCACACTCACTGTACTTTTTTTCTCATTTGAATTCATCTGGCTTTCACTCCCATCCGCTGATTCCTGTTATGACTTTCTCTGCTAGACTGGTTTAATTTTACTTCTCACACCAGGTTCCTTTCAGATTTATTGGCCATGTTCTTCTAAAAATAAAATAAGAGCAACAACAGTCTGCAGAGGGAGATGGGGG
>JANRGW010039280.1:0-17608 GCA_024733675.1 Psilopsiagon aymara
GAGGTGTCCCTGCCCATGGCAGGGGGGTTGGAACTGGATGATCTTGAGGTCCTTTCCAACCCTAACTATTCTATGATCCTATGATCAGACCCACACTCTTGTATATGCCATTTCATGGACTAACAGTCTAGAAGAAACAGCTACAGGGAAAACCAAACGTTTCATCTTGCCTATAGCCAGCAGTCTGTGCAGACTGTGAGATGCTGGACAGTGCTCTCCAGAGGACCATAGTTTGTCTGCCGTGTTCTCATACATGGCTCTTGGCTGTGCTCAGAGTAAAACCACCAAACAGACCAGACATTCCTATGTCCCTGCAATTATTTCTGTGTTCTGATGGGCACTGACCTTACTCAGAGCACATCACGAAGTACTGGCACATGCTGGTCATGGCACATCTGTATGTCTCAGTTCCACAGGTCTCATGAACCAACAAGGATGAGAGGTTTCTGAAAGAGTTTCTCCTCTCTTCTCTCTCTGTGAGCCTTGTCCCTCCATTTTCCTTTATTTTCATTAACTCTGAGAATGTTTCGTAAACATATTGCTTTAACATCAGGAATGTTTTCTTACATTACTGCCTGTCCCCAGCTACGGTGACAAAGTGATTTGCCTTGGCAAAGTGGGCCCAGAGGTGAACGTCATAGGCACTGGAAGCCCCATAGCTTCAAACCACAGCCAGACCTGGAGACTAAAATGCTAACTCAATCCTAAAGGCACATTTGCTCATGCACAAGCTGCTTTCTAAATCAGACAAGCCAGGTCCTCTTTCCAGTGCATGGAGAAAAAAGAGAGTCTTAAGTCTCAGGGAACAACATTTCTATGAGAAAACCAAGGGGAATAGTGCAGGGAGTTCACATCTGTTACTGCTAAGCTATTTGCAATGAACCTCACACAGAATATAATCAATACAAACTTCAGCCCCTATCCATAGCACCATTCTAGAAAGCATTTTTTCATTAAAGAAAAAAAAAAAAAGTTAGAATTCTCTTGGTAAGAACACTCTTAGAAGGTACCAGAGTTAACGCTGAGATGTGGCTGCAGCATGCCTTCATTTTTTGTTTTGTATGGGTAATAAATTATTCTTTCTACTTTGGAACACAGATTTATTTGCTAAATATCTTCATATCCATTCAAGTCACACACTACCCCAAGGAACTTAAACGTAACAAATATTTATTATTTAAGTCACATCCTACAAACCAGATTATACTGCTTTTATGCCTAAGCATGAAGTAACAAAGACCAAAATACTCTGATGAAATAAAAGTTACAGGGATGTAGTGAGTGTTCTGAAGTTTTATAAGCTTACAAAGAAAGAGAAAAAAGACTCAAAGTGTAAAAACATCTTGTCGATATAGTAGCCAAGTTAAACCAGACGCTGCAAGGGTAACTTACCATTAGAAATCCCAGAGGTGGTTCTATTTACCAGGGAAGGGATGGAAGGGGTAAGGGAAATTAATATTAATTGGGTTTATTTAACTTGGCCATTGGCCACAAAGTTCAGATAAAGTGCATTTCCCAGCCAACTCTCATACATGCAAAATTTCACCAGGTCAGATGTAACTTATTATGTGTTTTGTCACTTCAACACAAAAAAGAAAGTACAAAGCTGTACAAAGGAATGGTTTCCCTGCTTCTTTTGGCCATGTTAGATGCTTTCATTGTGCAAACATACCTGTAAGAAATATTTTTGTAACAACCCTCCCATTGGCCATTCAAAATCAAAACTGCAAACATTGCACTCTGACTCCCCTTTTCTGTAACTCACAGATCTGAGCAAAAGCAAATTCTCCAGAGAACTTAATACAGCAGAACCAGGTTGCTTTTCAGTATAGTATTTTAAAAACCTTCTATGATTGCTGGGCTATGTAGGCTTATAGGTGAAGTGGAACTCTTTGAGCAAAGCTCTGACTGGGCCTTCCTTTGGATTCATGAATTGCTGCTGAGCTTGTGCACATTTCTTGTGGTCAGTCAGAAAAAGCTACACTGCCTCTAATGAGACATTCAAGATATGAGAAAACTAGGCTAAAATCAGCGTGGCAGATGATACAGCAAATTTCCAGTACAGCAGAAGGATGGGAGGGGATGGGATTGGATGGGTGCTCATGGTTCCACTGGCCCTGTAGCTGGCATCAGTACACTGTCTGCTGCATGGGTGCTATGGCTAAATAAAAGATGGGTAAGCTCTCTTCCAGCCTTGTGCTGTAAACTAGTTACTAAGCTTTCTGCTGCAGAAAGGATACAGCTTTGGGGGAGCTGCTTAGTTTTATGGTAGTTCTCAGAATGTATAGAGCAGTGACATGCTGGAATTTTTTTCCCTTCCCTTTAAATTTGTTTCTTGTCACTTTTATGGGACAGAATTTATTTGGCACTTTTAAAAAAATGCAAAAATATCTCCATGCTGGTGCCTTCATTACACTGCACTGTGTCTTATCTCCTGGCTTCATTTTTCCATGTATGTTCTTGAAGCACGGTGCCAGTGGGAAGCTGCACTCGTGATATGAAGGCTTTTTAGGGATGAAAAGGCTCCTGTGTAAGAGAAAAAACTGCTGTTTGTTGTCTGAGAGCACTCTCAAGAAAATCTTGGCAAGAAACTTGCTCAGAGAGCATAAGAGCAGGTCAAGCTGAGGAACATCCAAGCAGTAGTGGAATGCATGGGGTGAAGTTACATCTCCGGCAAGCTTGCCTTCAGTGCAGAGCCACAGTACGTTCACCCATGACAGCTTCTCTGCCTATCACCTACTGCAGGAATCCTTTTCCTGCACCATTGCTGGAAATGGTTCATCTCAGCTGCCTCATTTACTCAGTGAACACACTTGGCATCCAAAGAGGCTGGACGACAAAGTTTCACCAGCTGCGTTTGCTCAAGCAAGGGCATTTGGCTGCCGGTCCACCCCTGCTCTGCAGGGCCTTCTATTAGCCTGTTTATTGATCTGGCCATTGGCATTGTTATGTTTCAGATTGTTGGAACCATGACTCACAATTTTCTTTCAAAAGGGGGGAAAAAAGGAAAACAGAACCCAGTAAGCTTGCTGCTCTTGTACTTGATACAGAAGTATGGAGCTGCCCTTTCTCAGGAAAGAGAAATGTCTTTCACGCATGGATCTTGATCCAGTTTTCAGTCAACAAGTGACCGGATAACAAACATCATGGTAGCGGGCAATACCTGGCAGCTTTGTTAGCAGAATCAGCTACTCCCTAGCTTCTATAGGCACCTTTGGCTAAAACCAGGTCATATGGCTGGTTTGCAAAACATTTTCCAACCAAAGTTTACCTAAAACTCTCCCAACATGAAGTCACTGTTTTCAAAGCAGGAAGAGTGAAAGAAGAGGTCTAAGATTAAGTTCCTGTGCCTTTGGTTAGATGTCTGATTAGGCATATGACTTTCTGAGTGGACAGAACTAACCATGTTCTCAGATCCATTGAGACCTGTTCAGTCTCAAGAAGTCCATCTGCTAATTCATAGACTCCTGAGGATGTGCCTGGAGGAGAAAGGGAGATGGCTTGCTGGCTATCCCCTGGAAATGACATAAGGGATGTGACTTGGGGAAGGTGGCTAGTCCAGGCCAAATCCAGGGAATGGATTATGACAAGAAGATTCCTGAGGCAGGAGGCAGAGGACCTATTGTAATTCACTACCTGACAGCATCTGTCATGGTAGTTATCAGCTGTCTCAAGACCTTCATTGAAAGACAGCAGGTTTACAGCAGGGTCCCTCTCTGTGACACCACTGAAACCTCATTCCTCTTCCCACTCTACCCTCCCTGTACCTCCTCAGCTGTGTCTTTGCTCCTCAGTGCACATTGTGCTTACACCAGAGGTGTGAGCAGGAACACAGTGATGGGACAAGGTCCTCAAGTCCCAGCAGGACACAAGGAGGATAGCTTAAGAGACACTGCTGCTCATGAAACAAAGGGCAGAAAAGCACACCAGTTTTAGACATCTCAGTCTAATTGCAGGTGCTGGGGTGCATAAGGCACAGACTGCATCAGCATACTCATTCCACAGGTGTGACATAGAAATGCAGACAAGAAATGGCTGTGATCAGGTCACATGGAATAAGGGGTCAAGAGGAAAGGCCAGGTGAACCCAGATCCATCCATGCTGCAGCCACCAGGGATAACATGGGAAATGGGCACTCTTGTTGCTTAGCCTGCCCTGTGACAAGAAAATTGCAATCTACAGCATGCTCAGCCTGGCACCTCTCACCCCTGCTGACTCCTTGGGTTTAGAAAGATATTTAAGCACATTCTCATTCCTAAACATAGCAACTGAAACCAATTGGACCATCCATGTGCTTCCAGTTAGTGTGATTTCCTCAAAGTATCTCAGGCAACACTTGCTGCAAATGTACTTCACACTAGGAAAGAAAATATCAGGACCAGTATATACCCAGGAGGCAAACTGCTGCACACTAATCCTAGCCAAGCACGCTTCCTCTTGCTTACTGAAACGGAATTAGTGAACGCACAGGGTTCAATAATTTGTCTGTGACCCACACACTGCTCAGATTTTACCCTGAGATCATACTCGCAAAATGAGCACAAGAGGAGGAAAAGAATTCTGCATCTCACCTTATTCATCCCAATGCATGCCAGCACCTGCAAAGAGCAGAGTTTGTTAAACAGAAATTTAAGTTGCTAGTAAATTGTCTTGGGGGAAAACAGAGGATCCAGCTTTGGACAATGTTCTGTAGGGTTCTGTGGCAGAATGGACATTTCAGAGGCACTGTCTGAAGAGTTAAATAAAAGGAAAGCAGCAACCTCTTTAGCCTCTGAGTGAGTCAGTAGAAGGATTTATTACTCCACTGTATACACTGCTTGTAAGTAGTTCATCTTTATCCCTCAGTCTGTTTATTTGTCTCTTTTACTGTCCCCAACAAAGAATCCCAATGCTATCAAATCTGAATTACAGACACTTTATGTTTCTAACATTTATTCTGCTGATCTCCCTTCTTTTCTGGTACTTTTGGCTGCTGAGATGCATCTGACCTGCTGTTGGCAGGAGATACAGCTGCTAACTGCATTATTTACTCCATCTGTTTTCATTGATGGGTATAACTCCACTAAAATCAGTGAGACAGCACTTGTATCAAGCTGGTATTGTGTAGTTTAAATCAGGACTATAAGCTCTGGACAACTTGGATTTTTGTAATTAATTGAAAATCCACAACCCAAATTTTTCCACGGCACTGCAAAATCCGCCAGAAAATGCTGAGTGTTATATAGGCATAATTTCTTGGGCAGATGGAAAACTGCCTATACAAGTATTTGGCAGAGGTTTGCAGCAAGCAGCACACTTTGGTATATAGCCAGCTCTCAAAATCCAGTACCTACAACATCCTTGCACTGAGAGAGAAATGGGGGATATAAGAAAGCATGTTTCTGGAGCTTCTCTGGACAGTCAAACCTGATGGGACAGTTCCCATGACAGGAGACACTTTGTGGAGACAGCAATAAACGATCATTCACAAGCTTCTTCAAAGTCAGCAGGACCCCACAGAGCAATATTTGTCCCTTCCTGGTTGGCAGCTGTCTTGCTTCCCTCAGTTTTATGGGTTCTAATCTATTTCCATCCTTTACCCTATTTTATGGTTGTGGCTGATAAGATAAATGAGTCTCTCTTTTGGAAGTCTCACAGTTTAGAGTCCACACGGCTGTCAACCAGAGCCCACTGCTCTGTAGGCTTGTCCACTCCATGACCTCATGCAGCATAAAATAGAAATCAGAATTATTTTAGGCCTTGAGAGCGCACACGCATCCCCATCAGACATTCCTTCAGAGGCTCATGTAAGATCAGAGCAATTGCTTTTTGCTCAGCATCCCACCCCCCACGGTGCTCGCTGGCTGTGGCCTGTGTGCATATCACTAGCACATGTGCACACACACGGAAATATGGCAAGGGGCAGGTAATTAGCCTTTCTGGAGGGGACATGCCTTTCTCCTGGGAGCAACACAAGAGGGGTCTGAGGATGGAAGGGGAGCAGATGTTAGCTATCAAGGAGGGAAACTTGCAGACAGGGCACAAGGGGTAGCATCTGACCAGCCTGAAGCTAGAGACACTCGTACTTGCTTCATCTGAGAATACCAGTGAGCTTTCATTAATAGAAAACTTTCCAGATCGGATAAACCATCTGAATGTCCCACCAAAACGAGGAGTCTGTCTTATGTGCCATTCTGCTTTCCTTGTGCTCTGTAACTTCACAAAAGCCCTCCCCAGGGTGCTCTGGTGGGGTTTGATGATGCAGGAGCTCGAAGGAGATGAAGGCTCACTAGGCACTTGCAGGGCAAACCAAAAGCAAAACTCACAGCCTTTCCAAATACGCTCACCCCGAGCTGCAGTCTTGACACACAGAGATGGTCCTGAACAGTCAGCAGGTTTTTTTCCAAGCCTGTTCACCCATTTCTAATGAAAATGATAAGTTGAGGACAGTAGTTTTCTGTATAATATGACCATTCCTTTTCCTTCTTTCCCCACAGGGTTAGTGCCTATGCTGACTGTTGAAAAATCAGTCATTAACAGCCAGGAAATGACTTTGCCATCAATCAGAATATTGCTCAGCCATGTTTCAGCTTTTTTCCCCTTTCTCTGCGTAATTATTCTCATCCTCTGCTGATTACAGTTTATAATAGCTATAATTCTCTCAAAATCAATCATTACTTGACTTAACCACAGGGTTGCCAGTAGAAACATGAAGGAACACAGATATCCTGGACTGTTTTTTAATTATTATTCTTATTTAATAACACACAAGCTTTTAGGTAGATCACATTTAACCTTCCTCTTGGCCATATTAAGCAGCAATTATTTTATTTTAATTTTGGTTTAAATCATGGAGTCTTTGATTACGTGGCAGTTCCAGCCACACCAGGTGTTTTGATGACATGCTACTAGCATGTTATTTTGACATAAAATCTCAGTGGTTGTCCAAAATTAAACTGCTGTAAAAGAACAAGAATGTCTTGTTTGCTAACACAGGCTCCGTAATCAAAGCAAAACCCAAGTACCTGATTTTTTTATTAGGATTATAGGTAAACATGGTTAAATCAAAGGGTGGCTTATGGTCCTGTAAGGCAAATTTTGAGTACACTAAATGAAAAGCAACATTTAGACCTAAAATCACATTTTTCCTGAACAGAGTGGAAATTTGTAGCCTACTGCAAACATTGATATTCCTGCTATGGCTGAACAATGGGTTTCTGTTATTCCGCTAGCACCATATGTTAACTTGACACCACTTTGCCTCTAATCATTTTCTCTTGCCCATATATTCTGTTAGTTTCCCTTACTGATTATGTGGGTCTCTCATGCAGAAAAAGGAAATTTTTAAAAATTGAAGGAAATAATTATATGGAATAACCAAAATTTGGAAGCTGGACTGAAGAGCAGGTGGAGCCTGAGTTTACTTTAAAGCTAAAATAAATCCTAATTTAAAATTGACCTTTTATTTAAAAAAAAAAAATTAATAAAATAGGTGAGGAAAAGTAATTTGTGGGATTATAGCATTTGTTAGGGAATAGGGACTAAGTCAATTGTTTTGAGACTTCTCCACATAAGGGTATGACATAGAAATACACAAAGGAAGCAGTTTTCCACATAGATCATTCTCATCCTACAATTCCATATACATTCTTACACAAAACGTATTCAGACATTTTTTGTGAACCACCTACTGTAGTTTTGTGAACTATATCCATTTACGTATGTAACAGCCATGTCATACACCATGCTCCTCTTCACTTACCCACTTGGAACCAGCAGTATATTATTGTAAATTTTGACCTGACAAATGGGATATCTTGCTTACAATGGCTTGTCTGGTGGAAAATTCAGAGCAGATAACATACAAATACAGTGCACCGATAAATAGTGTCTTTTATAACTATCTGCACTACGGAAATCAGCTGTTCCAGTGTGTCAAGGCAGAACATATGCATTACTGGAGACGGTTTGCCAGTCTCAGATTCTGAATAGCATATTCTGGTACTAAATAGTTAACTATACTGAGGCTGATGTTCTCCTGTATCACCTCACATTTCTTCATAAGATTGGTAGGAAATTTTGGGACAAGAACTAAAAAAAAGAGCTCCTGTTTTATTTACCTTTTATCTATCATTGTGTGAGCTTGCATTTCACTAAAACCCATGTCTCTTTCCAGATGCAATGAACATGGGTGCAGCAGGGCAGAGTCTGTTGGAAACCATCTTGTCAAAAAATAACAAAGGACCACATTTCTTTCGCAGATAATATGACTTCAGGCCTAGCCATGAGTAAAAAGTCATTTGGACTGCATAGCCCATCTCATAAAATGCCTGGTCCGAATTCTGGTGGGGTGGCTGAGTCTTCCTACCAACCCCAGTGGATCTCAGTGCTGGAGAGGAAGACAGCTCCCAGAGCCCTGCCTCTCGCAAGGGGTTCTGACACAACCCAGGGCTCTCTTAGTCGCATGAGAAATGGTTTGTAGGCTCAGGGCCCCAGGGGCCATTATTTCAAAGTTGTGCATCCATCGTGTAGCTGCACGAAGCGCCTCCTGCCGTGCCTGTGCCTTTCAGGAAACAAAGCTGTGCTGTGAACTATTGGTGATGTTAATAGCTTTCTTCCCTCTAGAGATTTGCTCCTGCTTTGGCTCCAAATATTTCAAAATAGCTGAAGCTGGCAGTAAGAGCCATGGGAAGAAAAAGGTGATGCATGTTAATTTCTGGTTTAGACATGATGAGAATTTCATTTGGTTCATTAAAATTCCCCAATGCCAATGGGATACTCCTCTGATTCATGGACTATACCTTGTAATGCTCCTCTGTGAGAGATCATATATGCAGCCTGATGTCTTTAAATAGTTTTGTTTTCCTCTCCTTCCAAATACTGCAGCTATCATTCTCCTGATACATAACATGCTGTCCTTCTAGTTAGATGGTTGCATGTTTGTGCAGGAATTTCAGGGCATGTTTTTAAACTCCTTTAAAAAGACTGATGTTATCACAAATGGCAGCATCATGTTTGCTTATTGTGAAATGGAGAGACACAGTGAAAGGTTTGCAGAGGAACCTGATACTATTAAATAGAAAAATAAAACATAGAAATAAACTGGGATTCAGACTGATATGGGGATGGATTGGCAGAGCAGGAGGGTATGGAAGAGCATTTGTGTGCTCCACAGAAGAAACAAATAATCCCGTCTTGTTGTCCCAAAGGAATACTTGAGGACAGACAGAGGGACTCAACTGCTGGGTAACCAGATCAGTTGTTAAATGCCTATTCAAAATATTTCATCTGTGATGATGAAAAGCTATGGTGTTTTGCAACTCAGAAACAACAGCTATATATGCTTATGCTATTTTTGATTAGAAAAAGAGTGGAAAACTTGTATTTTACATAAGCAACAGTAAAATCCACATAACAGCACTGTGTGGTCTCTCCTTAACCAGCTTAATCAACTTAGACCATAGCAACTGCTTTCCAAATATACAAATAGAGTTCTTAGATATCTAGAGATAGACGAGTCAAAGACATCAAGGATTCAGAGTAACAGGCTGCAGAGGTTAATGTTCTCTCCCACCATGCAAAGAGTATTTTTATTCTGCTCTGATTTTTAAGATAAACATGGAAGACAAACACACAGGATTTTTCCACTGAGGAGTCATTTCAGGAGCACTCCTTGCACCATGAAATGCACTTCTCAAAATGTAAGCAGAATGACACTGGTGTGAAGCAGGAATAAGAAACTGATGAAAATCAGGATCAGGCTCATTCTGGTGAAAAGGCAGCACACTGCAAGCACAAGTAGATGCCATGCTGACCAGGCTCTTTGACTTTAACAATCTGAAACCAAATGCCATTCATCCAAGGAAAACAAGACCAGAAGCCCACTATAGCCAACCGAATGTGGAACTGACATCAACACAAAAGTGCTTAATAGCGCAACAGTACAAAGGATGTGATAAATTCCTTGAGAGATACTGGGTCAACTGATCAGAGAGGAAGGGTAAATACAGATGCCACGTGGACAACTCCCAAATGTATGTGAAAGAAGCTTGAGGTTGGGTGTGTATTTCCAGTGTCTGAATATTTACCAAATGTTTTAAAACAGAGAACCAGATCACCAGTAGATACAGCCAAGTGAGGTTCTGCTGAATGGCTCTGGTGAACGTTTATGTGCTTGTTTTGAAATGAGCATGCTCCATCGTACCAGTCCTGCTGACACGAGTATACTGTCTTGTCAGCCTTCACCACCAGCCTTTCCCAGGGAATGGAGCCAACTGAAGAAACCACATTTGTCCTGAGAAGTCACCTGGAGGCCTCCAGCATCTTGGAGACTTATATCTGGACTGTATGTTCATTAAGGAAGAAGCATGAAGCTTGTGGGGCAACAGGATGAGATGTGAACAGTAACATTGATTAATTTCTTTCCAAACAGAACTGGTACACATAAGCTTAATTTGACTGCTAGGTATCAGGAAGGGCAAAGCTCAGCAAACCGGAAGGTCAGTGTTCTTCAAATCACCGTGCAAGATGATTAATAATCACAGCCCCATAGTAACCTCATTGATTCACAGTGCATAGCATCACCACAAGCAGATCCCATGCCAAGTCCTTTTCCTTTGTTTTCTGCCTTTGCCAGAAGACATCGTTCACTCTAGATGAGCATGATCTATGTGACTCAGTACAAAGAATAATCAAACATACCTCCCAGACCACCACTCTTTCACCACCTCCACTGTTACTGTATACTCTGCATTTTAAGGAAAATACACATCATCCTGAAGTTTAAAATGTCATGTTGCATCTCGCTGTGATGAACTCCATCAATGCTAGGAGAAAGCTGACTCTTTCAGACTTTTCAGACTGAAAAGCTATGCTGAGAGCCTGAGAGGCCAAGCCCAGGAGCTTGCTTATCTGTGTACAAAACTGTCATCACACAGAGCAGTATCACTGAATGATAGGGCAGGTCTGTGAAAACAGATAGAGTTTCCCTAAAAACCCTACCTAAAAAAATCAGTGGTAGCACTCACACAGCATTATTCTTTAAGTCACCTATTTAAAGTCACTTCTTTTTTTCTAACTACCCTAGGGTGCCACATATGTTTTCAAGTCTAGCAATACAGTGAGGGTGTTTTCGTGCCAAGTACTACAGACCACACAGAAGAAGCTGCAATTAATGGTGTTTCAGTGTTCTGCATTGCTGATCTACTTAACAATCCATTTTCAGGGACATTTTAAAAGTTGCTTAGCTGACTGCCAAAAATGAGGATCATTAAAAATAGATTCGCAGCTGTTTGGGAAAGCTGAGATATAATTTTGTCTTCATTATGCCTTATTGCAGATGTTATTGATTTAATCTCACTGCATTTCAGTGGGCAATATCAATTCACAATGTCTTTGACTTTGGAAACTGGGAAGTCCATTTATTCTTATTTTTAGAGCTCACAGTATGGAAGGAGGGAAAATAACCATGAAGAAAATCTGTAAGAAAGCCTCTTTGTTTGGCAGCACCATTGTGCAGGTGATCGGAGCCAATAAGCTCATCAAATCCTCCCTAAAATGTGAGCCTCAGATTGCAGAAGAATCTGCACAAAACATATTCTGTATGTGAATCTTAAATAAGAAGGGCCTGCAGTCTCAGACCCAGTACTGCAGATCAGAGACAACAAAGTGTGGATGTGACCATACACTATTTCAGTGACACTGCTTCCTGTTTCATTATTAATACACTATTTACATTGCAAGTTGTCACTATTTAGAATAATAATTTACAGCTAAATATCCCTAAATATATTGTATCTTTGCCAAACACAGAGGAAAGTCACTTTCTGCTCCATTTAGTGAGTTTTCACGTATAACTGCAGAAAATAGGTCTGTGTACATATGGGCTTATATATGCTTGTGTGTATGTTTATGTAGGATCAAATGCTGCTCTTCATGTCGTGTGTAAAGATTCAACTCATGCTGTCATAACCAGCTTAAGCAGGAGCAGAAGGCTATTTGATCACTGGTGTAGGAAGCTTTCAAGAATTCCTCCAACAGAAATTGCACAGATAATTCCTGGAAGTTTAATAAAATGAATATATAAAAATGCAAAGGACAAGGAGTAAAAAGAAAGATGGTAATAATAACATAACCACTGAATTATGCCTTAAATAAACCTCTCGGTCACTCACTCTCAACAAGCACTGCACATACACAGTTTTGTGTTACACTTTCAGTGTTACCCTTTCAAATAGAGAACAACCTGCAAATACCCTTCCTCTGCCCAACCAGTTGACTCTCAGTGACTTCTGTCTCAGCTAGGCTTTATTGCTTTGTAGCCATTTTCAGTGGAGTGAAAGACAATTGATGCTGCAGATCTCTTCCTTATTGTGCTGAAGAGGATGCACACATGACCAGTGTGTGGGTTGGGAAAGCAGCTGTGGCATTGTTAGGCAGCACTCGCTTCCCACATACACTACTGCACGGGGATGAATGCACCCACCACAGACAATTCTCACCCACAGAATTACTAAGGAGCTCTTTGTCTGCTTCCACCACTTACAGACTTCCTAGACTAAAGTTAGCACTGTGCACATCAGCACTGTTGATTTTTACCTTAGGAGTGTTTGTCTCAGAAACTGTGATGTGGGGACAGTCTTGCTGCTTCCCTTGAGTACAAATCAATCTGCAGCAAAGAAAAGGGACAGGCATTTTGCAGTGAAGAACTCCTGGTTTTGATAATCCCATAAAATGTCATTTTTCTCCAGAACTGCTGAGAATGCTTAACATTTCACAACCTCCAGAAGACCTTCATAAAGGGCTGGGGGCTGCAAATCCCACACTAGTATTGGCAAGCCTTAAACTACAGTGGGTCTATGCATGTCGCTACACACTAATGCAATTAAAGGAATTCACAGATTGTCTCACAGTGTCTTGAAAGGAACCACAGCTCTTTGCAGACCACAATATATCTCACATCCACAGAAGGACCACTCTATAAAAGGCCTTTACACATTGAAGACTGAACTGGGAGCATCTCAGAATAATAGAGTTGAATGATCCCTTGCAGCACAGGACCTTCTGCTACTACTGAGACTAGCGATCCAAACACCATGCTTTACTGATTTAATTCTTTACCTGACAGAGTAGAGTACATGCTGAACTTAAAGCACAGAAGCTTTGAAAGGACAAAGGATGATTTCTGTGCTTAGATTTATATGCTGTGCTACTTCAGGCTTTGGCCAGGCAGTCTGCATTAGGGGTGTGTATGGCCTCAGCAGATGGCTGAAAGAAAATTGCACTCTTCTTCCTCACTCGAACCGCGATCACATGGTTCTTGGCCATGCGATCCCATCACTTGGCATGTGCTAGTGCTGATGCCCATTGGACCAAAACCTGCATGACAGAGGGGTGTAATGGAATTGCCAGTGTAGGAGAACAGGCAGGTAGGAATGGATAGAAAAGGAGAAAGGCGTCTTGTTTTCCATAGGTGTGAATCTTTCACTGGACTTGGCTGTCCTTTGAAATGGTGCTGACATGTGATTGTCGTCAATGAGACATGGAGAAAACTGAACCTCAGGGTCAACACTTTCAGCATTTTTCAGCTAAGTTAAGTTTGTGAATTCTGACCAAACCCCCACATCTTTACAGAAGAAACTCTTGTGTTTCAGCCAAGCCATATGAATGTGTAACAGGGAAGGGATGTATAGAGCTACACTGTGTTTGCATGAGCGTAAATCCTTTTTGGCAGCACAGCTTAATTCTCTGTGCTTTGACGAGGAACCTCAGCTGTCCCAGAGAAGTTGGACATGGTTCTTGCTTGCCGGCTATCACATAAAGGTTCAAACTGGCACTTCAAACATGAGCTGCTATTGCCTTAACTTGTAGCTCAAGGCTGTAATACGTCTTGATGCAGACTGGTGGGCTACTGAGAAGTGTCCTGTTGACCCTTGCTATGTGTCACCTTTCTAAGCCTCAAGAGACATTAGTAAATGGATGTACTCTTTACTCCTCATGATAGATTTTTCCCATAAACCCAAGTTATGCTTGCCATCTAGTCCCACTATTTACTGCTTTCTTGGTTTGCCTTTCACTATTACTCTCAGACTGGAACACAACCAATAATATTGCAGGATAGGCTGTGGCCATTGTTTTGGGTTCTTGTTTGATAGTTGGATCTTGCCCATTTCCTAAGTGGTTTAGTGCACTGCCTGGCATTATTCAGCTGGAGCACATGGACTTTCTCTTCCAGGAAATATCTGAGATTCTCAGACCTGTAGATATTAGTGCTCAGTTGCCATCTGATCTCTGAGGGCTGCGCTGCAGTGTTCCTATAGTCAGGCAAAGCTTCCCACTTCTTTTACGCTGATTAACAATGTCCTGCCTCTTCTGACTCCCAGCTTCCCATTGCTTTGCAGGTACTCTGTGCTCAAATTCCCATTCAAAGCTGAACCAGTTTTGAGCTCTGCTGAGGAATTCTGTGATCTACTGAGTACAGAGTCATGAGAGCCAGACCTTGCCGGGGGCACTGCAATGTCTTACTCTCAGTCCTTGCCTGCCTGTCCTTCAAACAGCATCATTCTTCCTTGGAAATGGAGTAAACAGTGTGACCAATAGCATGATGACTATTCAGGATCAGGTTCATATCTCACAATGCAGTCAAACAGCTCCATTTGTGCACTCAAGCAGCTCCTTTTGTGCACTTCTATTCACTGTGCACACACTGCACTGTCCCATCTCTGCCTTCCTTTGGAAGATGCCATGCAGCTGGATCTTCTTTTTGCCTATCTTTTCTCCATGTGAGAAGTGTGGATATACCACACGGGAGAAGACCCTTCCCTCTGACACTCAGACAACTGCAGTGCAGGTGTATACAGATGAACTTACCTGTCCCTTGCACAGTCAATGGAAAGAAAAGGATTTAAACCACATTGAGCTTGTTCAGAAGTGCTTTAAAATGGTGCAAACCATGACCTATAGTTTATTGTCAGTATTGGCTGCATCTTCAATGGCTACAATGGGAGCTCAGTGTCTGGATGTGCAGTTCAATGAGGTGATCCTTCCCATGACACCAGCTCCGACATTGCTTAGCTCTTTCTTAAAAAAAACCCTCATCTTGTGTTCTCATCAGGTAGGACTGACTCATCTCCTGCTGCATTTGCAGCTGATGATTGTCCTAGCCCAAAAATACTAAGCATTTTACTGCCCCTAGTACCCTGTTGTGTCTGGTTTGACTACCACCACCTTTGAGAAGGGCTTTTAGGCAGGTTGATAGATTGTGTCTTTTATTGTGCAAAAGATTTGTGAAGCCTCAGTAGAGACAACGGGCAGTGTCATTTTCTCTCATTCCAGTCTAACGTCAAGTGCAGTACACAATGGCTTATTCACCATGCTGCTCATTGTCAGAAGGCACATTTCACTAACAGCCAAAAGCAAACTGGCAAAACATGTTTCCATCAAAGAAGCACAGGGAATGGGCCATTCTCAGTCCAGACATTTTCCCCTTTCTGTATTCACATCATCTCTACTTACAAATGCTACAGTCTGTCGGTTTCAGAACAGTGATGCTGCTAGATTTCCCTTTCCAGTATCATCCTTTTCCTAATGTTACCCCACAGAATTGCAGTGTTTTATGGTATGTGCCTGGCTCAAACAATCTTGATGCTTTCAGATGCCAACCTGGGGCCTCTGACTAACCCTACCATGTGGCAGCTGCCTTCTGGCTTTGCAGTACTCTGCTGCATGTGCACAGCATCTGGACATTTCCACCGGTAGAGGCATTTCCTGAATGAGCCTGAGTGTGTCTCACAAGGAGAAATGAGCTCAGCAGAGATTGCCAGATGCCCAGATGAGCTAGCCTCAGTCTCCTCTGCTGCATTCAGCCTGTGGCTGGCCTTATACCCCTGAGCAGATGCCATAGCTTGTAACACAAGCCCAGATTGCCTCTTGCTCAGGCTTCCCTTTCTCTGAAGATAAGATTTTCATCCATGAAAGACAGCTGATGCTGGACCTATTAGGGTCCTGCTTATGTCCACTACCTGACACAGGTCCAGCACACTCAGTGGGACTCCTGTGACCAGACAGGGCCTGGCAGCAGGTTCATTTCAGTGCTATGCTCAGTGCATTAGGATGAGCACATCCAGCATCTCACTTTCCCAAACAGTACTCTTTAAACACCCCACATGACTGCTGAAGGATGTAATAACTCTTCCCCTCCAGAGCTGGACCACTTCCAGCTCACTGGAGGTGCTGGTATAACATTGCAGCTGATCCCAATCCAGCTGGCACCCGTGTGGCCTCTGAGCCCATGGGCTCTGGATGGTGGGCAGCCCACTCCCTTGTCTGCAGTCCCATGAAGTGCTCTGCAGCGTTCCTCCTCTGCAGTGGATGTCTGTCTGTCTCGTTGCTGCCTGGTTTTTAATTTCCTGAAAGGAGAGCTGCCCTGGGGTAGAAAGCGGTCCTTCCTCTCCCAGCTCACACTGACAGTCGGCAGCCTAGGCCAGTCGGCTCCCTCCTGGCTGCGGTGAGGCTGTACGTCCACCTGGCGTCCAAACGGCGAACTGATGTTTGGGCTCACTCCCCAGACCCTGGGCTGTGCCTCCCTTGCTCCCTGAAAGCAGCTCTCACGTCTGCCTGCCAGGGAGGGTACCTCAGCACATCTCTCACTGAGGTCTTGCTCCTTTCCTTGGGTAGATCAGCTGCCCTCTCACTGTAGGCAATCTTTCCCAGAGATCAGGTATCTTTACTATAGAAATACCATTTAGAAACACAAGTCCCCTAAGCAATGGTGTCTCTAAACAGAGCCTTTCTGGTTTCAAAGTTGCAAGGCAGAGTTCTGGCCCTGCACATACCTGCTCCGTCAGCTATCCTGCCTTAGACATCTCCAGCTATTCTGCCTGGGGTCACAGTGCTTCCTTACCAAGGGTTTGCTTCTGTCAACCGCATCTCACTGTGACTTCTTGTCCTCGCCTTTTGCTTATACCTTTCAATCTCTCTTTGAAGAACATTTGGTGCTCTATGTTTGCGCTTCCATTGTTTCTATGCTTCTGAAACATTTCTTAATCTGAAAATGCAGCATCTTAACTGCTCAGAGCATCAGACCCTCTGCCCTTTGTGCCACTCTCCAGCAGGAACTCTGCTACCACTGAGGCCAGGAGTCCCCAAGCCTCTCAGTCTGGCCCGTGGATCCCCAGACATGCTTCTTCCTCCACAGTGTGTTTCAGAGTCTGCACAGGGGTTACCCACACAGTGGATGCCCCAATGGCCAGGACCCATCCCTGATCTATTGAGGCTGTTCTAGCTGTAGCTCCCGTTTGCATGCCTATTTACTACCCTCCTTCCTATAATTAAAGTGATGTTAATCCTGTTTAATTCCTGCTATCCCAATCCATGGTCCTCAGTCGGAATGGCAGCACTTTTAACTTTAGCTCAAAGTCTCATTGAAGCCTCTTTCAGAAACCCAGACTCACGAAGGCATGCAAATTAAGCCAGTTAATAACAATAAATAGCTTCGTGGCTCGCAGCCGCGCCTTGCAAAGGGGAAGAGGGAACAAACCCCCGCGGCGCAGATAGGGGCACCGAAGGCAGAGCCCAGCGCCGGAGGCTGCGAGGGGCGGCGGGCGCGGCCGGAGGAGCCCCGGCACCCGGG
>JANRGW010039282.1:0-11206 GCA_024733675.1 Psilopsiagon aymara
GGCATTTGCCACCATCCATGAGTCAGTATAGAGATAAAGCACTGGCCACTTTTCTCGTTCAGCAATGTCCAAGGCCAACTGGATGGCTCTCACCTCTGCAAACTGACTCGATTCACCCCCTCCTTCAGCAGTTTCTGCAACTTGTCATTGAGGACTCCATACAGCTGCCTTCCATCTCTGATGCTTTCCCACAGTACAGCAGGACCCATCAGTAAACAAGGCATACTGCTTTTCACTTTCTGACAGTTTATTATATGGTGGGGCCTCTTCAGCACGCATCACCTCCTCTTCTGGTGACATTCCAAAATCTTTGCCCTCTGGGCAGTCCATGATGACTTCCAGAATTCCTGCATGACTGGGATTTCCTGTTCGATCTCATGTAATTAGTGCAGCCCACTTACTCCATGTAGCATCACAGGATCATGGAATAAGTTGCATGATGTGTAGAGGAGGCCCTGCCTTTGAACATCTAGCCCATCACGGGCAACTGGGGTGCCAGGAGGAGCTGTGCTTCAGTGCCAATCATTTCTGAAGCAGCTCAAGCCCCTTTGTAGGCTGTCAATATCTCTTTTTCAGTTGGGGTATAGCTGGCCTCAGATCCTCTGTATCCCCAACTCCAAAAGCCAAGAGGTCGACCTCAAGTCTCCCCTGAAGCTTTCTGCCAGATGCTCCAGGTAGGACCATTCTCCTTGGCTGCAGTGTAGAGTATATTTTTTACATCTGGCCCAGTCCAGACTGGTCCAAGGGCTACTGCATGAACTCTCTCTCATTTAATTTGTTCAAAGGCTTGTTGTTGTCCAGGTCTCCATTTAAAATCATTTTTCTTCTGGATCACGTGATGGAGAAGGCTTACAATCAAGCTGTAATTTGTAATGTGCATTCTTCAGAACCCCACAGCACCCAAGAAAGCTTGTGGTACTTTCTTATTAGTTGGTGGAGATACTGCTGTTATCTTGTTGATCACATCTGCAGGGATCTGATGATGTCCATCTTGCCATTTTATTTCCAAAAATTGAACCTCCTGTGCAAGTCCCTAAACCTTACTCTCTTTTATGGGAAAAGAGGCTTTCAGCAGGATTTGGATTATTTTCCTTCCTTTCTCAAAGGCTTCTGCTGTATCACCCCACACAATGTCACCAATGTATTGCAGGTGTTCTGGAGCTTGCCCCTGTTCCAGTGCAGTCTGGATCAGTCCATGGCAGATGGTGGGGCTGTTTCCACATATGGGGCAATTGGTTCCAAGTGTACTGGACACTCCTCCAAGTAAAAGCGAACTGTGGCCTGCACTCTGCTGCCAGAAGAATTGTGAAAAATGCATTGGCAGTATCAATTGTGGCATACCGTTTGGCTGCCTTTGACTCCAGTTCATACTGAAGTTCTAGCGTGTCTGCTACAGCAGGGCTCAAGGGTGGTGTGACTCCTTTCAGGCCATGATAGTCTACTGTTAGCCTCCACTCTCCATTATGCTTTCGCACTGGCCACATGGGGCTATTAAAGGGTGAGTAGCACCTACTGATCACTCCTTGACTCTCCAGTCTATAGATCAGCTTATGGATGGGACTTGGTTGGTGCGATATTGCCGCCGGTGCACTGTTGTGTTCGTGACTGGCACGTGTTGTTCTTCGACCTTCAGCAACCCCACAACAGAAGGATCTTCTGAGAGACCAGGCAAGGTGGACAGCTGCTCAATTTCCTCTGTCTCCAAAGCAGCAATGCCAAAAGCCCATCGGTACCCTTTTGGATCTTTGAAGTACCCTCTCCTGAGGTAGTCTATGCCAAGGATGCACGGAGCCTCTGGACCAGTCACAATGGGATGCTTTTGCCACTTCCTCCCAGTCAGGCTGATTTCAGCCTCCAGTACAGTCAACTCTTGGGATGCTCCTGTCACTCCAGAAATGGAAATGGGTTCCACCCCTTGACAGCTTGGTGGCATCAGGGTACACTGTGCACCGGTATCTACTAGAGCCTTATGCTTCTGTGGGACTGATGCGCCAGGTCATCTGATCCACACAGTCCAGTAAATCCGATTGTCCCCTACCTCCACCTGGCTGGAGACAGGGCCCCTCTAATAGTCATCACAGCACTGGACACTTAAGTCTTGTAGAAAGGGATTATTCTTCTTTATCACAGGAGCTGGAGTAAAATCAGCTCTTCCACTCCATCTGGGAACCTGTTCATCAGAGACTGAAGCTGCATTTTTCACAGGATGATCATCCTGGACCTTTGTTCTCCAATTTACACACCCATTCCTCCAGAGCTGAGGTAGGTTTTCCATCCCACTTTGTTATGTCTTCTCTGTGTTCTCACAGGTAAAACCATAGGGTAGCCCATGGCGTATGCCTTCTATATCTTCTCTCTCGAGCACTAGGATGCCTTTTTTTAGTAGCTGAGATGTGTGTTGGTACACATGAGGAGCTGGATAAATCTGGTAGATCCTCTCTCAACTGTTTGAACTCCTGAGACAGTTTTTCCGCAGCAGAAATGATGGAAGGGGTGAGATTGTCTTTGAACTCTCAGAGTTTATGAATCATTTCATCCACTGTCAGTGGTACTATGTCATTCTAGGTTACTGTTGCCAATAAATGGGCATATGATGATGGTGCATTCCATGTAAATTTCCACCACATGGGTCTTGTGCATTCAACTTCGTCTGGATCTCTGGGTATATCTCTGGCATTCGGCTTGATGTGATAGATCATCTCTACAATGGCTGTTTCCCTCAGAGACTGGATGCCTTTCTCTAGAGTAGTCCACTTGGCCGAACAACTCATCCTTGTATGGAAACCTTTCTTTCACAGCTGCCAAGAGCCGCTTCCAAAGGCTGAAGGACTGTTTCTCTCTTGTAATTGCTTTGTCAATTCCCCCCTCCCTAGCAAGTGATCCCAGCTGTTTGGCTTTCCTGCCTTCTAGTTTGTGACCGTAGGCCACATTGTCCCAGCATCGGAGCAACCAGGTGATGATGTGCTCCCCTGACTGATGGGTAAAGTCTTTTCACATATTCCTTAGCTCGGTTGAGGTCCGAGGTCGAGAGGTCACCTCTTCTTCATCATGTGATGATGACTCCTGATCAGATGCTGTCCAGGGTAGTAAGTACACTGCCATTGCTTCTTCATCTTGTTCCTTCATCTTCCTTGTCTTTGCTTTGCTTTTCCCCTTGCGTACAGTGGCAGCTGATATTGGTACGAATTGGTCCTCTGGTTTGGCTGCAATGATTATCACTGTGGTTGGAGTGGCTGCAGTATCTGTTGTTGGAGTTTGGGTAGGTGCTGTACTTGTCGGTGGGGCTCGTGTAGGGCAGTACTTGGAGTTAGAATAGCTGCGCTGTCTGTTGTGATCAAAGTTTGAGTAGCTACTGTACTTGTAACTGGGGCTGGTGTAGTTGCTGTGCTTGGAGCTGGAGTAGCTGTGCTGTCCGTTACGGTTGAAGTTTGAGTAGCTACTGTACTTGTACTTGGGGGTGGTGTAGCTGCTGTGCTTGGAGCTGAAGTAGCTGCTCTGTCTGTTGCTTTGCCCTCAGATCCAGGGACGATAAACACTAAGACAGCAAATACCGGCTGTAAGGTACACCATGTTGAAACTATGAGATCAAGAGCAGCAACTTTGAGAGCCAATAAATCAGCATTGCGACAAGTGACTTAATCTGAAGCAATGAATGCTTATTGCAAAT
This sequence comes from Psilopsiagon aymara, assembly GCA_024733675.1. NCBI lineage: Eukaryota > Metazoa > Chordata > Aves > Psittaciformes > Psittacidae > Psilopsiagon > Psilopsiagon aymara. Next base: position 3,668 of record JANRGW010039282.1, read on the forward strand.
ATGATTAGATACATTCCGGTCAGATCTGTCGTTATCTCAACCCTTTGCACCCCAAGTTGGATGTCAGAAAGAACTGTTGAGGTTTAAGCCAGCTGTCACTCAGAACCACACAGCCGCTCTCTCACTCCCCCCCTTCCTCCCCCCTGTTCCCGTGGGTATGGGGAGGAGAACCAAAAGAATGTAACTCCCACAGGTTGAGATAAGAACACTCCAGTAACTAAGGTATAACAGAAACCACTGCTGCTACAACCAATAATAATGGTAAGGGAAATAACAAGGGAAGAGAATACAACTGCTCACCACTCACCGACTGATACCCAGCCTGACCCGAGCAGTGATCTCACCCTTCCGTAACTTCCCCCAGTTTATATAGTGGGCATGATGTGCTGTGGTGTGGAATACCTCTTTGATCAGTTTGGGTTGGGTGTTGTGTCTCTGCTTCCTCCCAGCTTCCCCTGCCCCCTGGAAGAACATGAGGCTCAGAAAGTCCTTGGTCAGAATGAGCATTACTGAGCAGCAGCGGAAAACATCACTATTATCAGCACTGTTTCCAGGCTGAAAGTCAAAAACACAGCACTGCACCAGCTACTAAGAAGAAAAAAAATGACTGCAACTGCTGAACCCAGGATGTTAGGATAGTGCTAGAGATGAAGGGATCAACTGTGGAAGAACAGCATGTTCTCCATACCTCATGGTTCGCCATATGGAGGGATTTTTCTAGGGAGGATCCTGAAGGAAATAAGCAATCTATCCCTGATGCCCCAGTCCAAACGAATGTGGTCTGGGCTTCTTGTGTCATTCAGGGATTGTTTCCCCTTCTGAGGAAAAATGGAGGAAAATGATCTTAGACATACAAAGCGTTTAGGTGTGAACAGGAGAGAACAGTCTAATATCTATTACTATCAATACATAACAAAAACAGTTGGTAAACTATGTGTTAATGAAAATGTCCTGAATCTTACATAGGCACTGTAGTCTTTAAACATTTTTTTCTTGAGATATGTTTGAAAAATCGAGTATAGCCAAAATATCTGATTAGTAAAAGTGAACTCAATACCTGGATCTCTAGTAAATTTTCTTTTTTTTAATGAAAAAGTAGGCTCACCTTCTTAGTACAGTTCTTACTCAACTGACACAGCCACAAGTCTTACTACTTCCTCATTCTGTCCCACAGTTCAGTTTTTAAAATGGAAGAAGATGATGCCCCAATCAAACGCTGTCCAAAGTGTAAAGTTTACATTGAACGAGATGAAGGCTGTGCCCAAATGATGTGTAAGAACTGCAAACATGCTTTTTGCTGGTACTGCCTGGAATCTCTTGATGTGAGTACATGCCGTGTATTCTGGTTCTCAGAAACTTAGAAGTTCATTCTTTGCCATCCAGCTGTCTTGTTAATCACTTAAATAGTAGCTCACTAGCTTCTGCCCAACTTGGTGGACTGCAACCTACCAGAGCTGATTCTGCTAATTTGATAGGTTTTCTATGCTCTGTTTTACTTGTCTGATGTGATCTTAACATTTTGCCTATGTGAGTCAGTAAATAATTATGAAAAAGTAAAATTTTATGAAAATACTCTGTTTGCAATCTTTACATGGAAACTAACATGTGGGAAAGGTCTTTTTGTTTTTTTTCCAGTGTTCCCCTCCTTGAAGGAGTTACCAGATTATGGCAATGTTCTTAGTCTGTAGAAGCTTAACAAGCTCCAGATATGTTGCATCACCAAGATGGGAGACCAAGAGTCAGATTTGTTTACTGTATTATTGTATTCTGTGGGACAAGAAATAGATCTGACATGAAAAAGAATGCAGTGTTCTTCTAGCATCAGGAATTTGTCAGTCTATGATCTGCTGCTGTCATATATTTACATTATTTTAAAAACCAGCCTGTTATCGTGCCCAAAGATCAGAGTATATATAATATACAACATCTGTTTCCTTGCCATCTGTTTTATTTTATAACATTGTTAACAATAGCAAAGGAAATGTTTTAGGCTCCTGAAAGCTATTCAGATCCCGTGGTTGTTCCATTTGAATGCTTTACGTTACTTAAGTCTCAGGCTTCTTACTTGCTCAGTTAAAAAACCGTGTTCTGTTGGTACTAAGCCTGCTATCTTGGCTGGTTTGTAAAAGGTCAGGTAGAGACATCACTTATCAAAATTCTGTATTACCCTTTCCTTCTTCAACTAGTAAAAGGAACCAACTTTGGGAAGTCTGCGATGCAAGCATTCATTTTCTCTTGCTCTTTCTGTGTGTGTGCAAGATATATGCAGTGGTCAGCTTATCCTCTTGGATTCTCTTGCTAAACTCCTGCTAGCATTCAAATATGCAGCTTGAGAGCTTTTGGGAGAAGAATTCGTTATAGATATGTAGCATTTGCTAAACAAACTTGTTTGTGAAGACACTTTAACTGTAAACAAAGCCCTTTGGAAAGGTTGGACTTGACCCTATCCACTTTACTAAGCTTTTATCTTCCTGTGCAATTCCTGGTTATAAGTTTTCAGGAAATAGTACTTTATAACTTGATGAAGAGTTTGTACCCCTGTTTATTGCCTACTTTTTTATTTAATATTTTGTAGGATGATTTTCTCCTTATACATTATGACAAAGGACCTTGTCGAAACAAGCTGGGCCACTCCAGGGCATCAGTTATTTGGCACAGAACACAGGTAAAGCTCAGATCTTTAAAAGCTCTTTGCAGGTCTATTACTGTCATAGTGCCTTCCTTTGCTGTACTCATTTTAATATCTTAGGATAAATGTCTTGTGCCAAATGGAAACTGATTGTCATAACAGCTCTAAAGAGTGCAATAGCTTAGAGAGGTTAGCTATCCCAGAGAGGACAGTCCTTGACAGAAAGCCACTGAGAACTAGAAAGGGTGTATTTGCAGAGCCAGCTAAGTGCCAATCCAGGTATGTTCTCAGTAAACCTGGAGGATAAACTAGGTTGACACCATCCATATTATTAACTGGAAGCTCATCATGCAATGGATCTTTAGCTTCAGATCAAGAATTGGAAATGAATTAGCCCAAGTATGCTAGGTATCTTGTTCTGGACTCCAGTTGGCTCATTCATGTAAGTTGGATAGAAGGTAACTCCTGGAGTTTATCAGTAGTTGCCAGCACAGATTCAAACTGACAAAGAGTGTGGGGATACCTCTTGTAGTCTGGATCCAGTTTTGCTTTACCCAGAATGAATGCTGGTAATGAGAAAGCTCTCTGCATTACTTTCTGTGCATACAATGTAATTGCTAGTGTGTGACTTGGTCCAATCTAGTGCTTTCATATTCATTCCAGAGATACAGGGACATCTGTGTATCTGAGTCATCTCTTCCTAAATTAACTGTATGCTAGCAAAAAGCTACCTTAGCTTGAGATGAAGTGCTTTGCTTGAAGATTTCTTTCCATTTGAGTGTATACACCAAGTCTAGGGAATAAACTGCAAGCCTGGATAGGCAGCTAAACGGAAATAAAACAAGGTTGCACTCCTCTCCCTCTAGGAAGTGTGTGGCTACATAAGCTTTCTTGATATATCCATAGTATGAGGTGATTAATCTGATATTTGGAATCTGTTGTTAGCCACAGAATTTGCTGCAGATATGTTTGATAGATGGTATGCTTGATGTTTTGGTCATTTTTAAGAAAGAAAGTGGTAATTCTTTACCAATTAGGATATAATTCTGTTCAACCCACTAAAGCTAAATCAACATTGCAATTGTTTCCTTATGTTAAGTCTCTTTAAGTATTTATCCAAGGCAAACTGAAGTGAGTGTTTGGTTTGTTGTTTGTGGATTAAAAACGAATACTTGTTTTGGCCAGAGGGAATGGCTTGATGTGACTTCTTCAGATGCAACGAAACAGAGTAGAAAATTAGTGAGTAATACTCAGCAAGCAGTTTTGTTTAAAAAAGAAACAAAATGCACCAACCCCCCCAAACAAACAAACAAAAAACCCACCAAAAAATAAAATAAACTTAATGAATTCTTTGATGATGTATTGAGGCTGAAAGGAAGGTGTAAATAGGTATCTGATAAAAATTACCAGTAGTCAGTCTGGTCCACTGGGTTGGTAGCTTCCAGCTTGGCTCTCTCTGACCAGTGCAGTCTTAGCCCAGGCTGCAGAGAGTTAGGCAAGAGCATGCTGTCTCCGAAAAGCAGAATGGCATTAGTTGCAGCTCACACCTTATAAAGGAGATGGGAATTTAGCTCTGCTTCACATCTACACTAAATAAGTGCAGAGATTAGTAAATGGAAGTTGCGGCAGATTGTCAGCACCTCCAATAAAAAGACTGAGTAATGAAACGTGCACACCTCTGAAGCTGAAAAAGAAATTGCTTTCTGCAAGAAAAAACACTTCTAGGGCAGGGAAGTTTGAGCTCCTTATCTCTGGACAGCAAAAGGTAAGGTTAAAAGGATTTGGCTAGTAGGAGGCTGCGGTGACTGCTGTCCCACAGCGCCATCTCCCGCAATCGGCCTTTCTTTTCAGCCCCTGTCCAGAAATCCCTGGATAGTGGAATTGGAAAAAGAAATGCATAGTAAACAGAACGAGAAATTGTCTGTGGCCGACAAAAATTCTAGTAAATCATTCCATCTATACCATGGCTAATTAAATATTTGCCACTTAATTGAAGCGGCATATCTAGCCCTGGCTAGAAGAATTCTTAATGAGTACCTCACTCTAATTTCATTTTGCCTTCTGTTGTGAGGTTTTGCTGGCAGATTAGCATTCCACTCCTGCCTTCATTATTCAAAATTATTCACAGACACTCTCATGTGAATAAATCTAAATTATTTTCTCAAACAATTTGTGGGCATATTGTTGCAGCATTACTGTTGCAGTTGCCTGTGACATATGGGAAACTTCCTCAGGCAATGTACCTCAACTTTAATTTTTTTTAAGTAATTTTCCAAATTTAAATGCTGTGGAAACTAATAGAGTTTGTCACTGACAGGGACGGGTGGGTCTGTGGTCCTCTGCCTGGGCTGGGAAAAGGGTGATCAGTGAATGTCAGTGAAGAAAGATGGTTTTAGATAGAGTTAGGTCATGTCCTCTGAAGCAGCAGAATGAGCTCAGGTCTGACTGCAAAAAGCCATTGCACATGCAGAGTCCTCCTATAGTGTTTGCAGTCGGTGGCTGAGATTCCCAAGCTTGTTTTCCTGCTAGTGGGAAACTTCTGAGAGTATTCACAGATCTCTGTGAACAGCACCAAAACCTTTAGAGCTGTCTCCAGTAAAAAAAGGGAACACCTTGAAATGAGAGTCTCTAAGTCTCTTGTAGTCTTGATCCTGATATTTAATGTTTAGGTTTGATCAAGAAGAAAGTATCTTGTCAGCTGCTTCATTAGTTGTTTGAGATATAGCAAAATTCAAAAAGGCAAAGAACCATCTGCATCACTTTGCATGATGGGACTGAGTTGTGCAGCATGGTTCTGACTGGGGCAAAGAAGCATGAGCATTCACTCTGATATCACTCATGGTTACTGATCGCAGGAGCTGACTGTAGCGTACAACTTGGGGGAAGTTCTGGCTCTGATAGGGTCAATGGCATTTGCTGAGATCTCTTTGAAGGGCGCTGATGATGCACTGCTGTCAGCAGAATTTAGACAACTACTATCCCTAACACAGTGCTATTCTTTTCTCTTGCAGGTGGTAGGAATTTTTGCAGGATTTGGTCTTCTACTTTTGGTGGCCTCCCCTTTCCTTCTCCTTGCTACACCATTTGTACTGTGCTGCAAGTGCAAATGTAATAAAGGAGATGATGACCCTCTACCTACCTAGACTGAGAAGATTGGACTCATCACAACATGTGTTTTGATTTTATTGTTGCTGTTGATGTTTCCCTTTTGCACTTACATTGCTGTAGCCTTACTTGCCCTGTTTTGCTTTTCATTGATACACAGTCTTGGTTCCAGGAACTGTTTTTACTATGTTGCATAGATCAATCAATAATAAACAAGGAGGATAATGGAAGGCAAAATTGGTGCTAAAGGGAGACCATGGGCCTGGGTAGCTATCTGAAATTAAGAGGTGATAATGCTAAAAAACAAGGCAAAAAGTTTTTGCTGCCCTGTAGTGGACTGGGAAGCGTACTGAATGGTATCAGCAAAACAAGCTGAAAATGCATACAAATTTAACCTGCATATCTGTTCAGTTCCAAATTTGGTGTCTCATTCCTGTATATATTTAAGTTGCTGATCATTTAAATCAGTCAACTTATTGTGACTTTTGCTGTGTTTACTACACATCTGGTTTTGTTAAAGCCATCACAATATCCTTTTTAGTACCTATTTTTTTCAAGTATAACGAAATCAGTAAGGTGCATATAGGCCATCCTATGCCTTTCTTCAAATCTGGGGAGGGTTAGAGGACAAGGTTGGTCCTGTTGCCTTCCAGAAATTTATGATGTCGTATAAGAAATTTGTTAGATTGAAAGCTACATTTTAAAAATGAATTGATGAAGTGGTAAGGTTGAGTGGTGACACAAACCTACTGTCTAATCACAGTTCTTTTAAAAATGCATTGATGGTATTGATTACTGCTGGACCACTAGTGTTTTTCTGAATTGTTATTTTTTGCTGTTGTTTAGGGTTCTGATGCACTTATAGGGCTACATAACTTCTAATCCAGGTATCTTAATCTTTTTGTATAGAGAGATATATATATATAATCCTATTTAAACCAAATGTGTAAATAGCTGTGCTATTGAAATATTTTGGAAGTTCAGGATAGCTTGCTTCTGTCTTTAGGGTAATTATTAAAAAATACAGGACTAACTTTGCTACTTAGACTCTTGGGTTGTCAATGAACCTTTCCTTTTAAGTATAAAAATGTAGGAGAGTTATCCCTGTAGCTAATAATAAAAATGCCTGGGATATTTGTGGAAGTTGTACTTTACATTTAGACTATTTAGCCCATTTTCAGAGTTAACATTGTATGATGTAAGGTGTGTGCTGTTAATAACAATACTTTGATGAAACAGCTTTTATTTGAAAGTTAATCACTTGATTTGATAGTTCTGTGGCATTCGCAGTTCTGTGTTTCCAGGATGGTAAAGCATGCTAGTCAGCATCGTATTAATCATTTAGTTTTTCTTTAGAAATATTTTGTTGAAAACCATTTTTCTCTGATTTCAAAAGCCTACACGGATTTGACTAATAACTTCTTGCCATGAAATATAAAGCACCTGAATGTGTGTGTCTGTGTGTAGTACTGAAGGAAAACATTCTTCTGAATGGCTCATGAGCTGGAGTTTGACTGTGTATTTTTCATCATTATTTATTTCTGTGCATTATCGATGTACTGAGATGGATAAATAGCTGGGATGAATTTGCACTGAAAATGTATTAAGACCCTTAAATGCAACTGCTTCTGGCCCTGCCACAGGCTGGGAATATGTTTTCACAGCTCAAGCATAAAGAAATGACTCCTTTCTTTTTTATCTTCTGTTTTATACTGTCTGTCTCTTAAATAAAAAGACTGCAGGGTACAATTTTGGAAAGGGACACTGTCTTTTTATAAAGCTACTCTAGAATTTCTCGCCCTCCC
>JANRGW010039282.1:11306-24941 GCA_024733675.1 Psilopsiagon aymara
GCCAGTTCCCTGACCGGCTGCCCAGGGTTGGTGCAGAGCTGCATCTCATCCCCCCGACAAGTTTAATAGTATCCATATTCAAACTGTATCTAACCACAGATTTTAGCTCCAAGAACTGAAGGTTATCTGCAGTTTACTTCTTTGGCTTGATTTTAATGACTGAAGAAAAAGGATAGCTGGTTTCCAGCAAGTCTGAACTCCTTGTGATATCTTCAGACTGTTCATGGCAATGCACAGTTCAGGCTTTTTGTTATCTGAGTGTTTTTAGTATTTTAGCTATCTTTGTTATTAAAAATTGCTCAGTTGTTCAAAATATCTGTAGGAGGTCTGGGTTGTGCATTCTATCACTGTTGGCAGCCCCTAAGGAGTGTGTGGAGCAGTGCTGAGGTCAGTGGGTAGTGAAGTGGTTGTCTCACTCTGACTCTGGCAGCAGCTTAGTCCATCCTCCAGAGGTACCCTCAGCCGAGCACCGGGCTTGTCCTGAGTCATAGCTTCAATGTGCAGAAGTAATGGAAGCCCTTCTGTGAAGGACAGCTTCCTGCAGGTAAGCTTCAACTATGGCCTTTTCGTCCTTGAGTCTGTAATTCTGTTTAACTGGAGAAAAACAAAGTGGACAACAGGACATAAAAATTTCATGGGGTGTTGTTTTCTAATTAATTGGGAGCAGTGAGGGATTTGGCTGTATGTGGCTGTGGTTCTAAGGACTGCTTCATGCTTAAGGTCCTTTCCAACCCTAACTATTCTATGATTCTATGATAGTAAACCACAGAGGTGCAGTAGCCTGTTAACAGTACTGGAGTGTCCTGGTATGAGGTTTATTTTCTCTGTGCCTTTCTTAGAGACAGTCTTTATGTGGCAGTACCGCAAAACTTGAGTTTTCTGTGGTACTGTGTGGCCAGTTAATAATCAATGTCAGAATTAATGCATTTCTAGATTTAAAAAAGAAAAAAAAAAGTCCTTTACAAATACAAACATTTTTAAATAATAGTTTATAATCAGTGCTTGCAGGTAACATATATCATCAGGAAACTATGTAATTCTGTCAGTATATCTCTGATCTCAACATACTTGAATTGCTACTGGAGTTTTTTATGACTTATCTCTTGTTTCCCACCCTGGCTGCTGGGATAGACTATATGCCTACATATATTTACCAAATACCTAATAATAATTTCAGGTTAAATGTCATTCCATCTGAATTCTTCTCTGGGATTTTGTTTTGTTTCATTATGTTACTTTTGTAATGCTGATTTGTTTCCAAAGTAGCAACTTCTGATGGTCATGTATTGAGTTTGGGGTGGTTTTATGTTGCAGCTTATGTTGATAGTGTGACATTTAATACCCTGAAACTTGAATTGTACATACATTGTTTTAAACTCTGACATTTAAACCCCTGCCATGGAAAAGCGAATTTTGTCTCTGTTGCTTTTCACGTGAAATTCTGTTACATTGGCTTTAGCTTTTTAGATTTTCACTAGAAAAATAAGATTCACTGCATGATTCTGTTGCGGTTTAACTGGTTAAACTGTTATTTAGATTTTTTGCATTTCTTAAATGTTGTTTTTAATGGAGTTTGTAACAGTACATCATTTGCATGTTCTTTTGGGGTGAAGCAATGTCATGTCTACACACACAAGTGTGGAGTCCAGGCTCCAGAATTGCCTTTCATTACCTGGGCTGAGATCAGACCTGAGAGCGATCAGTAGGACAGCCTGCACAAACTTCAGTGGCCATAGCATTGGGTTTTCCCCATCAACATTGGACAAGTCACTTATCTCCTTTTATCTCAGTTTACCCATCTTTTAAATGGATGGGCCAGTGTTTACCTACCTCACAGGAAGGCTGTGAGGGCAAATTCATTGGGTTTGAGTCTCTTCAAGATTTTGTGATGAAAGATTATATATAAATTCTTACTGCAATTTTATGTTAATATTTCAATTTTATTCATGTTGGCATTCGTCCTGAAACCTCCTACTACCAACTTCAGCATGCCAAGAGTTTAGGATGCTTTCCCCCACATACCAAGCAGCATGATCTTTCCTCAAGTACTCTGGCTTATGAATTAGGCAAAATCCCAAATAAGAGCTGACTGGATCAACTTTCAGCATACAGTTGATCTTCTGACATACAGGAAACACAATCAAAAGTAGTGAAAAGCTCTCTTGTTTATGGAGCTGACATAAAATATTCATAGATCAGAAAAAGATGAAGTGCTTTTGATTTAAAATTGTTATTGGCAGGAAAATAATAATGAACTTTTGTGCATTTCATCTGTAGGCCTTTTACTGTGTAGGAATTAATAAATTTAATACAGGCCATTTTCATCCCAGTGAGGTAAAGCATGCATAAAGCTTTGTGCAGGGTAGATTTTTTTAAAACCAAAGTTTGTACATTTCACATACATAATCTAAAATCCTGAGGAAAGGGGTTAGAATACAGTTGTTGATGACAGTGATATTAAAGGCATCAAAAAAGCCTGCATCAGTGCTTAATTGCTAGTGCACTTATACTAAGTAAGGCATGCTGTTTGTGTTTATAGCCCTGTGGTCTTCATTACTGCTTTGATTTGTGTATCTCTTATAAGCATTCTGGGAACATTAGGTACAGGTGTGTGGTACATAACTGAACCTTTCTTGATCATTTTATCATGGATGTATTTTAAACTTGTATAGGTATAAGCATGAAGGAGTCATGCATATGTATAGATAATGTATTTGACCAGTGTAAAAATAGTTCTGTTGATGTATTTGAAATGTAAGTACATTTTGTGCCACTAACACTGTGATGTATAAAAGAGCTGTTGAATGCCTTTTAATGTTGTGTTTTGTACTTTGAATCATATTGAAGAGTTTAATTTGTAATTTCAATAGATATTTTAAATGAATATGTCTCCTGTGATTCTTCATAGTGACATTTCAGTGCTATACGTTCACTAAAGGAATGTTCTTTTGTTATGATAGGATGCCCTGTGCTTGTCTGCCTCTCAGTCCTTCAGGGCAAGCAGAGCCTGTTAACTGGAGACTTCCTGCCCTCTTCTGAGCATCACTGTGGTTTCTGATTCATCATCACCCAGCTTAGCTAAGAGTGAATCTGGGTATCTCCAGAGCTAATGTGAGCCACAGCTGGGTCTTTGATCCAGCTCCTATTACAATCCACTGTTATATACTCTAGCTGGGTGGATGTGATGCTCCGAGGATCACTCTGAGATGGGTGTATATTTTATATATATATATTTGTGTTTAAGTCTGGTGGAAATGGCTGCAAGCAGCTTGTATTCCCTTTTGCCTGGTGTTGTGGAAGCACAGCTTTTAAAAACAAAGCCCAGTCTCCCGACCAAGAAAGCATACATAACTCTCTTTGACAGTGGGAATTGGCTGTCATGTTTTTGACTCCATCAGTTGGTTCTTTGCGTTTTGCCTGAACTGCATCTGAGAATGCAGTCTTTCCTTCAGCCCCAGAGTTTCTCACTTGTTAGGATAATTGCCTGTACCCATAAAAACAGCACAGGCACAATTTCTTCAAAAATGGTATTATGCCTCTATGTGCTTTATACTTGGTAATTTAAGAAAAATCAAGCCTATGTAATAGATACTGCTCAGTCATTCCTTTTTATTTTCACAGAGCATAATGATTTTTTTCTCCATAAGGGAAAGATCAGTTTTGACATTTTGTACAATTAATTGGGCAGAAAATAGTCTATAAATGTCACAAGGGGGTTTGACCTGTTCTAGGAAAAGATATTAACAAAGCAATCTTTCTGCTTTCTTCCTCTGCTCCCATAGTCTCTTGCTTCCAATTAGGTATGTTTTGCTTTGCAGTTTTCTTTTAGAGAGAAGGATCATTTCTCAGTCAATTGCAATTATTAGTTTAGTAATGTTTAGCTCATGAATATTTCTGCCAGGTTCAGAGTACCTTGCCATAGAAAGATTTTCTTACCAGTGCCTTCAGCTGCCTGAGTGGGTTTCTGCGGCATCAGTCCGTAATCAGAGAATCCAGCCCTGCAGAAACTCTGCGTGACAGAATTCAGAGCCTCAGCTGTCTAAAATTAAAGCATTTAAGTTGAATTTTTAAATGACAAACTTTAAACTTAAATGGCAAATGTTCTGGTAAATAGTGTCCAGGATCATCTAGTCACCAGAGGTGACCCACATCCATAATAAGTTCTGCTAGGAGGGACCCCAGCCCCAGAGTAACTCCTGAACTTTACATGGGCATTTAATGGGAGAGTTCAGGTCAGAATCATGCCAGTTAACCGTCCTGTAAAAACAGATCCATTGAGGCAATTGAATCCCACAACGCAAAACCACTGTGCTAATTCTAGCATTCTGCTAGTTGAAATGGTGCTAATAGAGGTGGGGCTGTAGAAACTGAATCACGTACACACACAGGTATGGACGTAGTGCTAGAGATTGCCACTGCCAACCTGCAAGCACAGTGCATCCACTGCATTTTTGGTGTCTATTGGAGATCATCTAGGATGTTTCTCGTAACAGCTTTTGTGCTCTGGCTACTTGCCCGTTAAGCAGTGCATCTATAACAAGACTCTTTATGCAGGATATCAAGACACTGATGGAACTTTTGTCGATTTTGAAAATGAAAAGGCTGTTTTGTACAAGGAAGCATTTGCAACCTAGGCTCTGCACTCTGGGAACCAATATTCAGCCTTGAATCTGACTCCATGTCTCTATGAGGTATGTTGTAACATTCAGGTGTCTGGCTGATCGGTAGTCAGTGCAAAGACACACGTCTTTGGAACATTTCACTTACCATACTATGCTGCTTACTAAGATAGTTGTTTAGACAACTTAGCATTCTTAGTGTCTCAAGATGCTTCTCTGACGTGTTTATTTTCCCCACCCACTTTGATGACAGAAGAAGTCTGTGCAACTGTCTTTGTCCAGGCATACAACTTTTACATGACTAAAACTGAATGAAACAGTCATAGAGTGTCTACCACAAGTAATGCTTCAGATACCAGGGCAGAACTTGTTGGTACAAATTAGAACCATATTACTCTGCTCCCATACAATGTTTCCAGATGAATGTGTGTAATGTATGTATGATGACTATAACTGAACACATATGTGGCACATATACAAAATGTTTAGACGCTGTAAATCATACAAACCAACTCTTGTATGTGAGCAATGGAAATGCACTTCAGAGGCTGGATAGTTCAGTTCTTTTGTGGTGAGTGTGCACAGGAGAGAGCAATGTCAGGCTGTGTGTGCTAACTGGTAATTTATTCCTTGTGTTCCTTGGTCACTTTTTTTTTTTTTTTTTAAAAAAAAAAAAAAAGCCTAAAATAAAATGAATACCACAATCAGTACATAAACTCTAAATTTAAACCTAGCTCTCAAAAGAGAGCCCCTGGGAGTAAATTCTATTGTCCACAATGCCATTTTCTAAAATCTGAAAGTAAATATGTGTGTCTTCCTGATACGTAGTACTTCTTTTTTTATGCACAGCATGTCCTTAAAGGTCAAGTGTAGCTTCTAGTCAGTGTAGCTTATATATGGCTACAGGAAGAAGAAATTCTACTATGTAATTTTGTAGAGCAAGAAATCTGATCCTGGAGCAATGCAGATTGTTCATATCAAATAGATACATAAAGTTTCTGGGATATTTTTTGTAGCTTTTCATGGAAGAAAGTGTATTAGGAAAAGAGCTAAATTGCTTCCTCTTTCAGAACACTGCCTTTTTTTCCCAAGGTAGTTGGAGTGGGAAAAGTAAAAACAAATGTCTATACACTGAGTAAGTGGGACTTCATGTATGCTATTAATTGGATGCTTAGGGCCCATTAAAATCGATTAGTCTTTCCATTACTTTCTAGTGAGTTTGGATTTGCATTTTAGGTGAGCGATGAGCTCATCTTGCTGCATAAGAGCCCGCTGTGACAAAACTGTGGTTTTCTGACAGGGTTTTTGCTGCCAGTGATTTGCTTCAATTGACATCTGTTTTGTGTGACAGAATACATGAGGCTGATTTTAGTGTGGACTGTAAGAGTAGAAAGTTCTATAAGATTAAAGGAAAGTGAACATAATACACTAATATGGCAGGTTCTGCTCATGCCAGTCTAAATTAAAGTCTGCAGGCTCAGCCGTTCTTGAGATCTCAGTCGCTGTATTTTATTCTTGAGAATGATTACAAACAAGCAGGTTTTTTTTCTCTTTGCTCCCTTGAGATGATGTTTTGGATTTTGGTGGGTGGCAGAAATGCTCGAGCTGCCTCAGAATCCTGAGGTTTCATTGTATTTTGAGAATGTCACTGTCATTTTGTGGGATTAACCACAGGAGAAATGCATGGGATTGTGCAAGTTTTCATTTTAAAACTGCCTTGGCAGATGAGCAGAATGCAGCATTTCTTCCTTTATTTTCATGCCTCAGTAATTAATCTTGTACTCATTTTGTTGAAGTCGCATGTAACTTCTATAATGGGTATAGGTCAAGTGAGGGATGCCCGAGATGTAATACGGACAAACTTTTCTTCATGCATTAGAAAAGAACATGGAGAGGGTATTCTTGCAGGCAGCGGTGGTGCTGTGAGCCAGCAGGGTGCAGCCTCGGAACACCATAGCAGGCAGCAAGCGCTGGCTTGCTTGGAGAAATCCCTTTTAACAAGGTTTCTATCTCAAGCTTTTAAAGTCTGTGCTTCCAAACCTCCACAGAGTTAATTGCAATGATATCATGGCTAAAAATAACTATGTTATGATGGGCCTGCACACTCTGCTGGGGCTGTTCTAGTCTCTGAAAATTAACATATTATTGCTTCTGTTCTCTGAGACTATATAAATCTTTTCTGAAAGTGAAGAAACCAAAGTATTTGAACCTCCACAAAACTAATATACACATAGAGATGCCTCAATCTGCAAATGTAAAATGGGAGATGCAAACCAGAAGTCTCTTTCAAAATGCCATGTTCAGAGAGCACTAACTAACCATGCTGAGAGAAGGAGAACACTACAAATCAGTTGGTTCAAAACAGATGAAGAATTGGCTAATAACATTGCATCTTCTCTATATTTTATAATTGACGGATGTTGTAACCAAGCCAAATTATTCTCTTCTCCCTTCCTACCCACGCCTGCTGTCGTATCTATGTTCCTCAATACAGATGTTCAGCAGAAACAATGCAACTGTCCAAACAATAACTCTAACCAGAGTCAAGATGTTTGGCAGGGGAGGCAAGCTGACAGGGGGTTGCTGTGAGTCTTTCTGCCTTTACCTCACTCTATTTATATATGTTCCAATGTTTGTGTGTCTTCCTTTCCCCCTCTGAGTGTATCTGAGTAATGCAAAGTGAAAAGTTAGTTTCTTGTGGTTTTTGTGGCCTAGAGTTATGTTTCAGGATCCTGCCAACACTAACATAAACTCTAACTTTAAAAGAAAATATAATGTGCCATTCTGGCTGCCACCATCTCCTGGCCAGCCTTCCAGGGACTCCTGGGAAACTTCTGGTTCATGCCAGTTACAGCCTGTTAGGGATGTGCTTGGAGCATGTATTTTGGTTGGATCCATTTTTCCTTTCCAGGACTTTGCAATTATCTTACGCAAAATGGTGCACAGGGTATCTTACCAGACTGCTAATACTTTGCTCCCACTATACACGCTGCATTGCATTCAGCATATTGCCCCAGTCAGGTGACTACAGACTGAGGAACTTCTCAGTGTGGGATGCCTCCAGACTTTCAGTGCTGCTTGCAACTCTTCTGTCTTCCTAGGAGCAAGGTATGGTTCTGGGTGCAGAGCAGCGTTGTGTATTGAAGAATGGCCCTTGGAAGATGCAAGCCTACAGGGGCTGTCTTCCTGCTTCCCACAGTAGGAAACTCAGAGCAGAAAATTCCAGAGCAACAAAAGGGAGAGGCGCTGAAAAAGAGCAGCTCTACGTATGCAATAAGACAGAAATGTAAATCTGGTGCTTAGTGCCATCACCTTTACCTTTTATCTTTTCACTTATGACCTTAGAAGGTGCAGCACTGAAGGTTCTGCAGCCAAATACTGGCATCTCCTTACAACTAAGACTTGGTAACAGAGGCAGAAGGGGTGTTGTAACTGGGTTAAAATGTGACAGCCTTATGTGAAAGCTGAGTCAGCTTCTTTGCACTAAAACTGAGGCAACTAACCCAGGTGTTTTCTCTGTCATTTGTATGTGGAAATAAACTGAACAAACTGAACACAAAAAGCTACAGTATCTGCAGACAGTATCCTTGGCCCTTTTCAAGACATCCCAGGGCTTCTTTGAAACTCCAAGTTCTGTAGGGTTCAACCATTTCCTTTTGATTGCTTTTACCATTGTGCCTGAGAAAACCCCTTCTGAGCCACAGGGTCTGGCCACAGGCTGTGGCTACGAGGAAAAGGGAACTGAGAAATGCTGAGGTTCCAGCAACAACTGCTTTTAATCACAGGATACCTTAATGACCCTTCAGGACAGTCAATACTTATAGTCTTTAAGCTTCTTGATTGCAACCTCAAATGCATAGTCTGTCGGCACAGCTCTAAAAGGATATAACACTTCTTTTAGCTGGATGGACTCTGGCTTTTCTTATTCCAACTTGAATATAAAGTTTGCAGAGAAGCTCTAGTTGTCTATCCAGTGCCAGCAAAGCAGCTGGGAGCTGCCTGCGTGCCTGCCTGCCCCTTTGCTACAGCTCTCAGCACCATGAAGCACTCATTGTCTCTGCTCATAGATGATCATCTCCAAGTATCAGTGATATCTCCAGCAGCCCTACAGAGACGACTGTGGTGTTCCTGATGTCTTTCTTCAAACAACAGTTATTGGTCTCAGTCAGGAGGCTGCATCGAGTGGGATTTGCCAATAAAACAACTAATGATGGCCCAGTGGAGGGGTTGTGTGGCTCTTTATTTTTCTGAGTATTCAACAACCACATGTAAAACACTGTGAACTGTAAAAGCTCCTGGTTACAGGGAGCACTCCACATGTTGGTAGGGGAAGGAAAACCTTTTCTGCTTACAGGAAAATATCACAATCTCTTTAAAATCATAAAAGCAGTCAGAACACGAGGTCTGAGAAGGTTTCCTTTACTTTCTAGAGTATCTTGTACGTCCTTAATGTAAAAATGGTATTTCCACCCTGAAGAACTCACCTGCTCCTAGCATCTGTGAAGAGCTACTGAAGACTCAACATAAGGTTTGTGTGATGGATGTGTGGGTTGTGTTCTGTGCTCTGGCTAATTGCTGCCCCTGAAGCAGCTGGAAGGGGGCAGCCAGGGAGGAATATAAAATGAGAGTAGTCCACAAAGATTAGGAAAAGTGATAATCACTTGATTTGCCAGGAGAAGAAGCATCTCTGATTCATTGTTATTTCCACCAACAAACAAGATTCCAAAAGATACCTAGCATCCATCTCTCTCCCACTCTGCAGAAGGAAAGGCCTCTGACAGTTACTACTGACTTTTGTTTCACTAAAATGGAATTTTCTTGTTATTTTAAATATAAGAAACAAAACAAAATTCCAACAAGCTCTTGAGTGCTGCACAATGCCTGGCTTATTTCTTTTCTTGTGTGGTGTCATGGCAACAGGAAGAATTCAAAATTAATTATAATCCAGGCAAGATGGCCTCTACTTTTTATGTTAGGTTTAGCCTGGCCTTGTGACTTGCTTTTTGCCAAAATATCCAGAGTGCTCGTTTCTACGAAGGGTTTTTCTTTCTTTGGCACATAAATCTTGTGGTGACTAATTTGAATGCGTAGCAAGCTACCACTGAAAATTATGACTTTGGATTAACATAAGATATGAGGCAAACAAGATTCAAAAGAAAAAGCAGAAAAAAGGTAGTGCGAGATTGAAAGAAACAGATCTTGTTAAATTTTCGTAGACCCTATGAGTGAAACAAAGAAAGTTCTTCTTAATAGGAACAGTTCAACAAATGTTGCTGTTAACAATTTTTCTAAAAAGACTTAATTTATGGGCTTAGTAATCAGGTATGAGAATGTGTTTCATCTGAAAAATGGTCAGTACCTGACCTGATATGATGAGACTTTAAGGTTAAAGACACTTTAATGGTACACGAAAATAACTCAGTAAGAATTCAGTTAGGCTTTTCAGCCTAATCTCATTTGCTCATTCAAATACAAAGTCCCAAATTCTTTATTTTTCTCTCTGCTCTGCATTGCTAAGTGTCATGTATTTATGCATTTTCCAATAGAAAGAAATAAATTCAAGTTTTTAACCATTAGGTAGCTTCTTACACCCAGAAAACCATCTCTGCAAACCTGTACCAGCAGGGCTATTTTGCAGTTCCATCTGCGCATGAACTGTGCATCCTGTAAAGGAACCACAGCTGGCAGGAGGACTTGCAAAGGCTGAGATTTCCCTGCAGTAGATTCCTGCAGCCTCTATTGTGTGCAACAAAGAAAAAACACCCCATATGATGAACGAGCATCCCATTTATGAGTCAGCTTCCCAGAAATCATGACTGGTGTAAAGGCCTAAATCACAAAGAGAAAGGAAGTTCTGGAGTCTTTATGTCTATCTCTTGGCTTTTGAACTGTAAGCATCCATATCTGCAAGATTTCATTCATTTTAATAAAAGCAAGCTAAACAAACTAAAAGCAAACCTGAGATTCAGCACAAGCTCCAAAAGTAGAGTTTCTGAATAAATAATAAATCCAAAAAGGTGTTTCTTTCCTATTCTTTTGTTTGTATGATGTTTTACATGCAGTTTTTTTCCTTTATGCCAGGTCAGTCCTGAAATACGTGTTCCAGATACCAGGTAGCCACAAGAACCTACCATTGACTAAACTGGCTATTCTATTTCTTCTTAAACAGAAGGAGAAATGTTAATTTTTATTAGAATGGAAAGCTATATCCATCTGGGTAAAACAAAAAAATAACCAAACATAAAAGCTATGTTCAGGTGTTATTATGCATTTTTTCTTGAATAAGTGAAGAATGAAAGAGAAGACCTTGAGCTAAGTTGACAGTCCCTCAGGATTAAAGAACTAGACAGTCCTGGAGGCTTGTGAACATCGCTGTTGTTCAAGTCTTTGGAAGTGGTCAAAGCTACTTAAAGGGCACTTTGTAAATATCTCCACCCTTATTCACCTCTGTGGTCTCAACACAAGTTCTAGGAGTTTCTGCAGAAGATGTACTGATTACAGTGGAAGTTCCAGAAGGTAATGTCAGTCCACACTTTGGCATCAGGAATTGGTGGTATTGCATAAGTGATTTTTCAATATTGTGACTAATTTCTATGTCAGAACAACAGCTACTCATTGCAACAACTGAGGAAGAACATGTGGGAAAAGTAGCAACAAGCACTGAACAACACACTGACACATGTCCTGCAGGCAGTGTTGGAGAGTTGATCCACTTACCAGATGTATGAGGGAAGCCCAGGCACCTTTCCAGATTCTTCTTATCTCTGCATATGGAACATCAAAGAGATGAACAAAGACTGTTAACTGCACTTTTTGAGGAAAGAAAGTTACTCAGTTCAACAGAAATATCTTCTCCAAGATGCAGGATGGAGATGTGCTGGTGTGTGACAGCACTTTAGGATCAGCTTTCTGAAGAAACCTTAGAGCCTGAAGGAGAGTAAGAGACAAGGAAGCAATCAGATTTACCAGACTGCAGTTACTCTGAGCAGTAGTGCCTTAGCTGTGCCTCTCTTTCTGTTTTGTATCTGTACTGCCTGTAACCAGCACTGTTTATAGCCACAGATGATACAAGAAGATTTATAGTATCTGAATTGTTCTAGCATGCTTTCAGATAGTTGACCAATGATTATTGCCATTTACTTTGGATATGATTTTAAGTGACTTTGTTTCTTTTATGTACAGAGATAATGAGACCCAGGGTTTTTCCCTATGGACTGGCAAACAAGCAGCGATCAGGTGCATTGACATTTACTAGTAAGCATGCTCCTAAATTGTCACTTCTGCAAAATGTGGTCCCAGTTAGAAAAGCAGTGAGATCTAAGAAGTAGCTGAAGAGAGCCTGTGTGTTTAATCCATAGCTAACCAGGAGCAGGAAAGCAGCAGCAGCCCAGTGACTTCCTGGATACGAGCAATGTTATGTCAGCTGAAAACCTGGCAAAGCTTGGCAAATTCATAGTGGGGACAGGGAGAAAAGCTCAAAGAGTTAGGGAAGAGGCATCCAGTAGAGTACAAGAGGATACTGTATTTAATAAAAAGGGGAAACACAGAGCAGTATAATTAAAAAAAACACCACCATGAAAATAAAAGTCAAATCAGAAAAAAACACCACCATGAAAATAAAAGTGAAATCAGAAAAAAACACCACCAAGTGCAAATTAAGCAAGTGTAAAATGCTTGTGTGAAAAACTATGCATACTTTATTTCATAGAATACCTGTGTAAAAGATTTCTCTTACTGCATTTGATAAACTGTGTAGAAAAGTGCATATTATGGTTACTTTGCACCCTCGTTGCAAATCTACTCAAACTAGAACTGCCGGCAGAACACTTCCCCCCGTTGGCAGCAGCTTTTCTACCTGGCTAAGCACAAATGGAGTTGCCTTCATTCAGCACTCCAGCCAAGGTCAGGGAGGAGGGAGCACTTTGCATCTTCATACAGGGCAAGTTCAAGAACTAAATCCCTGACACTATAATTTTATCATCTCATAGCTTAACATTTACTGAAAGTTGAAGAATGGTGAAGCAGTTTCAGAGGTGTCAGTGGGAAACATTTCTCAACTACATGAGGCAAAACTGAATTAAATGAGTTTGGAAACTGAGAAGAATTTGGCCTTGGCAGAAGGTGGACTAAAATCAGGGACTGGCACACTTTCAAGGGTATTGTGCCAGTCAGTATTTTTCCTGCCCAAATTAGAGGTTAAGCATGCTGGTAGGAAGCTGATGGGAGCCAGACACACTACTTCTCAGCCAGACAACATGCCATTGATGAGGGGTTCAAACCCCTTAGGAGACAGAGTTGGGAATTGCTGCATCTCGTAAGAGACCAGACTTACAAATCTCAGACTCTGTTGGCCCTGCTAGTTGAGCCTGATATCTTTCCAATAAAACATGTCTATGTAACACCTTTGCCACTTAAGTGTGGGGACTAGGATAGAGGTAACAGCAGTGAAGATGTGTCTAAAAGAGATAGAGATTTGCAAGGCAGCTCTATTTCTTCAAAATCTTCCTCCCTCTCTTTGTTTTACATACATATTGACAGATTCCCATTATGTACACTTAGTGTGATGGTTTCTATTGCTCTGCAAAATTATTCTTCATCCCTTTCACAAAGCTGTAGTTAGGAGCCCCAAACTGAATTTCTCACAGCAACTCTTGCAGATTTTTATCTCACCCAAACTGGATGTCTACAAATTAAATAGATAGACAGTAAAGTCTTGCATGTAATAGAAAGGAAAGGCTGCCTCCATATGGGCATATCTCCATATGGGGCTTATCTCACAAGTTATGTGAGATTTAGACTTTGTCGTGGTTTAAGCCATAAATCAGCATTCTAACAAGTGGCTATCAATCCTGTCGCTATCTCAACCTTTGGTGCCCCACGTTGGGCGCCAAAAAGAATTGTTGTGGTTTAAACCGTAAATCAGCCACGCAGTTTGCTATATGGAGAATCGAAAGAATGCAACTCCCACAGGTTGAGATAAGAACAGTTTACTAACTACAGTATAACACAAACCACT